>OU611754.1:4979629-5094885 GCA_914767535.2 Dunaliella primolecta | reverse complement strand
TCCTCCCTCCCTTCCTTCCTCAGCAGAGGGCCCTCCAAGCACAGCAGGGGGCCCTCCAGGTACAGCTACGAGACCCTTTCCTTCCCTCCTCCCTTTCAAGCACAGCAAAGGGCCCTCCAAGGTGTAAGTTGTATCAACAGTGCCCAAGCGGCCAGGATTCTGGGCTGTAGGCCTCTTGCAATCCCTTGCAATCCCTCCCAAGCACAACAAAGGGCCCCCCCAAGGGGCCTGTGTGGCCAGGCCTGACCTCAGGCCTCAAATCAAGGCGAGCAACCATAACTTGGGGAGTCGCTTGCACTGCGGGCAGCTGCACGGCAGCTGAGGCTGAGGGCTGCGCTCTTTCAAGAGAAAGGAAAGAGAGATTCCTGTACTTTTTTGAAGAAAAGGAAAAAAAGGAATTACGGTTGCCTTTGAAGAGGAAAGAAACAAACACTGCTCTCTGAATGGATTAGGGACGGACTCGTGAAAGGAGAGTGAATGTCATAGCAAGCAGCATGCTTTTTTTTCCCGCTTGACAAATGGGCAGCGCATAACAGGGAGGAATAGAACCATGAAGGCCGAGTCCCACTGGAGCTGCCTGCTGCATACCCATAGGTTGGGTCCCACTCTATATCTATCCGATTACAGGGCGAGGGCGAGGCTCATCTTGCCAGTGCTGCTGCTGCTGCTCTAATGGAAAAGGAGGAGGATCGGCATCTCACCATTGCTGCCCCTGGAAGCGGCTGTGCTGCCGACAGAGTCCCAGCTGCTCTTGCTGCCACCGCCTGTTTTACCCGGCTCTCCGCTCTCTTGGCCCCCTTGCTGTCGCTCCTGCATGGCAGTGCCTTCTGCTCCTCTACTGTGCCAACTGAAGTCCTCAGCCCCCCCTTACGAGCCTTGCAGCGCGGTGCTGGAGCCGGAATCAGACCCCACCCGCTCTGATGCATCGCTTGGCGGCCCACTACCATGGGGGCCCAGGGTGGCACGTGGTTCCAGCTTGAGGCGGAAGAGGCGCTGGAAGCCCCCGCGATTTACCAAGCTATCGACGGCACTAACAACGCTGCTGCTGCTGCTACTGCTGCTGCTACCGCTGGGACCTGAACTGATAATGCCTCTGTCGTTGCTGCCTCTGTCGTTGCGTTTGGCTTGCTCATCTTCCTTGGATTTGTGCTGCATTTGGCTTGCCCACCTTACTTGAAGTTGCACTGCATTTGGCTTGCTCACCTTTTTTGGATGCGCTGCGTCCCTCCTTCTTGAGATTTTGCTCCCTCTCTTTCTGCATCGCCCGCTCGAGCTTCTTCGTCTCGCTCTTTGCCTGTGCCACAGATGTGAAGGGTGCGCAATGTTCGCATTGGTTACAACGATTACAGGAGAGGAAGGCCACCCGCCAACACGCGCGCCAGCGAGGCTGTGCCACAGACACAGTGCACTAGGCGCAGCAAACATTGTCTGGCAGTGGCAATGCAGCAGAATTTCCTGGCACTGGTAGTGCACAGTGCTACGTGGAAGGTTAACACAAGTGTGTGAGGCAGCAAGAAAGGCATGCAAGCCAGTGCAGAACCAAGGAACACTTGCGAAAGCCGTCATGCAGTTTGCAGGCCAGGACAACCAAGGCCACGGAACGATGCACAGGGGGAGCGGCTTGCCAGTGGCAAGTTGCCACGCAAGAACTGGCTGTCTTTTCACACCTACTGGCAAGTTTACACGCAACTATCAGGCTCTTCTACTCAAAAACTTAATGTACAGCACACCGAACATCCCCACAGCAGCAGTAGTTCCCTGATTTCCAACCTCAAGCATGCCTGAGGCTCAAGATCTCTGAACTTGCGGGCCAAAAACGCTGCTAAGCTATCATGTTCCCACAAAACAGCCAAAAGCAGGTCAACTTTTTCTTTCAAAAGCAAATACCGGACAGCCAAGTCAGAGCAAAGTAAGAGCTGCTATTCGGGCATATACCATGGGGATGGAGCCTTCTTTCCACTCCTGCAGGAGCTCCCTCATAGCATCCTTGGCAACTTGTGTGTGTAGCTCTTGCGAACACACATATGCACGCAAGCACTCACGCGCGCGCACACACACTCACACACACACAGTAAAGCTTGTTTCCTGCAACATTCCACAGCTCCCACATACCTGCTTCTCTTCAAGCATCACTTGCAATTTACTTTTCTGGGCAGCAGGTGTACTGATGCTACCTGCACAACCGCTATGCATTTTGAACAAGGGTGAGGATTGCACTGCCTGCAATAGAGACACCTTCACATGGCTGCCTGGAAGCAAAGAAAAGATGGCAATGACTCTCAAGGTATGCCGTTGGTGCCATGCACTGCTGCTTGCATGTGTGTGTGTGTGTGCGCGTGCATGTGTGTGTGTGCATGTGTATGTGTGTGTGTGTGTGTGCGTGCGTGTGTGTGTGTGCGCACGTGCGTGTGTGCATGTGTGTGTGTGTGTTAACGTGTGTGTTAACGTGTGTGTGTACATGTGTGTATGTATGCGCATGTGCGTGTGCATGCGTGCGTGCGTGTGTGTGCGTGCGTGTGTGTGTATGTGTGTATGTGTGTGTATGTGCGTGCGTGCGTGCATGCGTGTGTGTGCGCGCGTGTGTGAAGCAAAATATAATTCATTAATGATTTATGAAATATACCTGTGTGTGTGTGCGCATATATGCGTGTGTGTGTGCGTGTGTGCGTGTGTGTGTGTGCATGTGTGTATGTGTGTGTGTGTGCGCACGTGCGTGTGTGCATGTGTGTGTGTGTGTGTACGTGTGTGCATGCGTGTGTGTGTGTGTGCGCGCGTGTGTGAAGCAAAATATAAGTTATGTTTGCCGTGTGACATCTGTCTGTTGCTTCAAACTTTAAGTACCTGTGTACTGTACATCTTAATTGTGTACTGTACATCTTAATTGGTTTTTAAGCAGTGCTTGAAAATTGTGGAATTCCTGCTCATCATGGGAGAAAAATGGGGAGTCAATGAGTCGAAGACTCAGAGGTCAAGATCATCGTATTTCCAAACCGTCAAGCATAATAATATTTGAAAGTCGGAGCTCGCAATCCAACATCCAGTCTCTCTACTCTTACATACATTCTTCAAACCCTCACTTTGAATTGGAAACCCTACTGCGCACTGAGTGGTCGCCCCCATGGCGCACCTCGTGTCCTCCCCCGCACTACCGTTCACGAAGAACGGTGGTGGTGGAGGCGCACGTAACTCAGGGTTCCCCGCAACCTCCAGACTCTCAACTAGTGCGACGACACAAGCCCCTGAATCTTGCAGCACGATGGCAGAGAGGGTCATGATGTCCATGTCCAGTAGCAGTAGGCGTTCCTTGTCAACGCGGTGCTCCCCTCCCCAGTCTGGACCAGGACCGTCTAGCAGCCCAGGACCCGTGACACCCCCCACGCCAATGCGGCAGACCTTCGGCTTCTCCCCTGTACGCAGCAGCAGCAGCAGGGGCAACAGTCCTCCTGTGCAGCAGCAGCAGCAGCAGCAGCAGCAAGGGGGAAAGCAGCAGCAGCTTGGACCACCTGCCTCCCACAGTTCAAACCCCCCCTGGAGGAGCACCTCCTCCACCTTGCCCCAGAGCAACAGCAGTAGCAACATCGTGGAACTACCTGGCCTTCTTAGCAGGGCGCTGCTGAGGACTGGCGGGGAGGGCAGCAGCAGGGAGGGAAGGGCTGCCACGGAGGGAGGAGCAGAGCAACAGCTGCCTCACGCCCTCTCCTCTCCGCTGCTGCACGCCTCGCCGCTGCGGGACCAGTGCACGGACAGCATAGGGAGCGCCCACAGGCAGATGGAGGTGCGTGTGCTGCTTGTGTGTGTGGAGGGCGCACGCAATGTCACGGCGGAGCTGCCTCGAGCACGCACGTCGCGCGTGTAAACACGCACACCGGGATGGTCACTGCACGTTGCATGCCCCCGACTTGCAGGCGGGCCCATCTCCTGAGCCAGACTTCTTTCCTGGAGTGGACAAGAGCTTGCTGCGCGACTTGCAGGTGGGTGAATGCGAGGTTCACGGCCAAATTTGGCTGTTGGGGGGATAGGCCTTGGCTGGATGAGTCAGCAGAGGAGGGGGTGATCAGGCTCAAGTGTCAGCTGGATTGCAAACTGCCTAGACAGCTCTTGGTACGGAGTATTTACTGTGTTTTACCTGTTTGTGCAGGAGCATATGAGTGCACGCAAGTGCAGGCGCAAACACCACACGAGCAGCTGAGTGCATGTGTGCCTGCACTTGTACACACGCGCGCACACACACACACGCACACACACACACACGCACACACACACTGCACAAATAACATACACACCACAATACACACGCATACACATACACAACAGTCTGCTTCTGTCTGTGAGCCACACACAATGCATTTTGTGTTTCTCTTCCCAGGAGCGTCATAGCATTTTCCACACTCAGCTGGTGGCTAATGCCTTCCTGCTGGCAGCCAAGGCACATGAAGGGCAGAGCCGCAAGGATGGGTCCTCGCAGCTCAGCCACAGTGTGCTCGTGGGTCTGCAGGTGCGCAGCGAGCAACACAATTAGGGAGGGGACAGACCTGTGTTTGCTAGCATTGATTTGCCACAAAGCAAGTGCTTTAAAAAGCGAGGGCAGGTGAATGTGCAGCAGCTGTGCGCTCACTCATCGCGTCATGGGGCTGCCTGCCACAAGCACAATCCATGCATGCCCACGTGGGCTCATCTGTGTCGCGTGTGCTGTCTGCCCGCCTGCGCAGCTCGCACAGCTGGGTCTGGATGCTGAGTGTGTGGCAGCGGGCTTGCTGCATGAGGCCCTGCGCAGCCACAACTCAGCCTTGGAGAGCCAGATGGAGGAGTTCATGCCCTCCAGCGTCATGCAGGCAAGTGGGCCTCTCTCTCTCTCTCTCTCTCTCTCTCTCTCTCTCTCTCTCTCCATCTGACATATGTCACATGTTCGAGCACAGCTGGGAAGACAGCCCCTGTCAAAAACCTCCCCTCCTTTCTGTGTTCGTTGGGTCCTGTCCATGTTCTTCAATGGTAACTCAGCGATTATGAATGGGTGCCGTAACGGGAAGTAAACAAGGACTGCATGTTTGCTTGCTTGTCCCTGCAGCTGGTAAACCGGGTCACTGCCATCAGCGAGATCAGCTGTGTGTTCCGCAACAACCGGGACAAGCTCAATGAAGAGAAGTGGAGACGGAGTGAGTGCTGCTCTTGCCCATCGTCAGTTGCACGCAACAGTTGGAGCATTGGCCTAAGAGCGCAAGTCCAGTGCCGGTGCACCTGCATTGTTGAGATTTGTGTCATGGCGCACAAGCAGGAATCAAATTTGCAGGCTAGGAGCAGCAACTCTTGACGCCAAATATCATCCAAAAACTCACCTGCGCTCCCACCCCGCAGTGCTGCTGGCCATGGAGGATGTGAAAGCTGTGCTCATCAAGCTCGCATGCCGCGTGCATGACATGCGCACCTGCGGTGCCCTCCCCAGGGAGCGGCAGGTAGGGAGAAGCTGCTCTGGTGTGGGGTAAATGAATTTGTGTGTAACTGCAGTTTTGTAATTGTATTCATGTCGCACATGCTTTTGGAGGGGGGCGGGTAGGGGCAAAGTGAAGTGCAGGCCAAGCTGCAGCACAAACATGCAAGTGCAAATGCACACACTCGCACAGCTGACTCGCGCGCTTGGGAGCTGTGCTGGCTCTGTTTCTTGGTGACCCAGAGCTCTCTAAGAGTTCATTTGACCCCCCTGTTTCACCTATGCCCCCTCGCAAATCAGCCTGTTCCTTCTCTCGTAAACCTGCTCCCTGTTTCACTCCTGCTCCCTTGTGTCAGCCTGTGCCCTCTCTTGTAAACCTGGTTACACACCTGCCCCTTGTAGATCAGCCCTCTCCCTTCCTTCTCATGAGCCTTTCCCTGTCTTACACCTGCCCTCTGCAAATCAGCCTGTTCCCCCTCTCACAAGCCTGTCCCCTTTGTCACATCTGCCCCTGCAGGTCAGCTTGGCGCAGGAGACGCTGGACATATTCTCGGTTGTGGCCAACCGCCTGGGCATCTGGTGCTTGAAGGCCGACCTGGAGGACCTCGCCTTTGCGGTCATCCACCCTGAAGAGCACAGAGCACTCAGTGAGCAGGTGCGCACTGGTGTGCCTGTGCTTGCATGCACTGTGGCGAGCACGCAGCTCTCAGGTAGCAGGTGCACACTGATATATGCCTTTGCTTGCACCTACCTGATGAGCACTGAGCTCTCAGCCAGCAGGTGCATACTGATTTGCCTCAGCTTTCATCTCCCTGCCGAGCACTAAGTGCTCAGCCTGCAGGCACGCACCGTTTCTATTACTATTACTGCAGGTGCACAATGACATATGTTTGCGAAAGATAGTGGCCACACATCACGGTTGTGCGCTTCTGGGGGAGTCACTACCCCACAAAATTGTTCTCGCCTCGGTGACTTGGAGGACTGAGTGGAAAGGATGGGTTCCGTCTGGCATGATTGCCATGATGCAGAGTGGTATTACCTTGATGGTTGAACACACTGAAGATGACCAAAGAAAGGCATGCCTGCATGCCTTACAAACTGCTGAGGTGATCGTGTGCGTTGGCCGTGCAAGCGTACAGTCTCATCATTTGCATGTTTCTAACAGGTCTCATCTTCTATCAGGTCATTGAAAGATGAGTGCTATTTTCATACATGTGGGTGGGTGTAGCTTGATCCGCATCCCCTTCCTGTTTCTTCTTGCTGTCTCTCAGTATCGACAAATCTGGAGGGGGCAGCCTAAGCCCTCCACCCCTATTTGTATTTTGCTTAAATCCTCTTTTCCCAGGCACAGAATCTGCCAGGCTTGTCCCTACTTCGGTACTACCTTTGTTAAGCTTCTAATACGTTAAGGCAGTACATTGGGAGGCTCTCGGGTCAGAATTGTTTGCATCGCCTGGATTGCTCTCTGCGCACTGACAAGTCTGCAAAATCGAAGCGCCTCCCAATGCTAAATGTGCTCTGCACACACACACACACACACACACACACACACACACACACACACACACACACACACACACACACACACACAGGTAGCCCAGCGCCAGGACTCCGAAGCCCTCGAGGCCACCATCACGCGCATCAAGGCAGGCCTGGATGCGCGCGGCGTGCAGGTGAGGCATGCTGTCTCTTGGGTTGTACTGCACTCAAGTGGTGCACTTCTGACAGTGCAGATGCAGTATGCTCTGTGCTGCCATAGCTTAGCCTTGCCCCCAAACAAAGCAACTCCTATGTGAGACATGTTGATCATGGGTGTCTGGACAGGAAGCATCAAGTTCAAGTCACGCTCTGAACTTGGTGTTGGGGGCCTTCTTTCACACTCTGCCTGCGTCTGGCTTTACGCGCAGTACGAGGACATCAGCGGCCGCCCCAAGAACCTGTACGGCATCTGGCAGAAGATGCGCAGCAGCGGGAAATCCAGCCTGGACCAGGTGTACGACGTGACAGCGCTGCGGGTGGTGGTGACCAACAAGCACGACTGCTACGTGGCCCTCCGCGTTGTGCAGGTGTGTGTGTGTGTGCGTGCATGTGCATGTGTGTAGGAAGCCCTACCTCGTGTAGGTGGTTGTCCATGAGGTGGAGGTTTGTGTTGGGGGGGGAAATGAAGAAATGCATGTAGGAAAACAATTGCAAAACCTGCCACCCACCTGCGAGTGTTAGTAGGATGTGAACAGCTACCTTGTGCAACCTGATTTGCAGCCCCGTGGGTACTGCTCTGCAGAACTGAGTTCCTTTGTGTGCGTGTACACAAATGAATGCGCGCACGCATACACACGCACGTACACACACGCGCGCGCGCGCACGCACACACACACACACACACACACACAAGCAGGAGCTCTACCGCACCATGCCCAGCCGCTCCAAGGACTACATCAGGGGCGAGCGCAAGCCTAATGGCTACCAGAGCCTGCACGAGACCATCTATGGTGAGTGCGTGTCTGGGGCTGTTGTGCCTGGGGTGTGGCCTTGTAATAACTCTGACAAGGAATCAATTTGCTAAAAGTGGAAGGCTTGGGTTGAGCTTACTCTCTTTTCGATCCTAATCTCTCTTAACATGGCTCAGTTACGGTGTGCCTGCACTGTCCCCATATGCCACGAAAAAGCACATGGCACTTGATGGTGATGTTGTAAAGCTGAGCTGCCTCATCCCCCAGCTACTCTGCTGGGGGGATTGCAGCTCAGCCCCCAGCAGCAGAGCAGCCGGGCCATGTGCCTGCCCTCAGCCTCTGTGCTCCCCAACCAACCACATCTGCGCATGAAGCGCCATGCGACAAGAAAAGCAGGTTCTCAAGGACAATGTTGTCGAGTCCAGGCTTGTGCTGACACTGTGTGCTGCTCGCTCAGGTGAGGGCGAGTTCCCCGTGGAGGTGCAGTTCCGCACGCACAAGATGCACTACATTGCTGAGTACGGCTTCGCTGCGCACTGGAAGTACAAGGAGAAGCTGAGCAACGAGGATGAATGGCTGGATAAGGTGGGTCCCTCTTTCTTGGGCAATCTGTTTTTTGGCGAAAAAAGCTTGCACGTGTCACAGCAGCAGCTGTGGTGAGCAAACAGAAATGGCTGTCTTTGAGGCGTCAAGGCGTGTTGTTGATGGGCGGGGATGCATGATAGCTCGGCTTACCCCTCAGCACCTGCAAACTCCCTTTGCGAGGGTGTTGATGTTTGTATGATAAGGTGCGGGAGGTGCAGTACAAGATGTGGTTGACGATGTAGAAGCTGCATGCATCCACCGTGTGCATGCCAATTTTCAACTGGTCGTGTGCAGGAGGTGCAGTACAAGAAGTGGCTGACCATGTACAAGCTGGGCGTGCACGACAAGAAGGTCAGGCCCAGCGGAGCCCCCCTGCAGGACTGTGCGCTGAAGTCGCTGGGCGTGCATTTGCTCCACAGTGCTGACCAGGTGGGTAGGAGCCCTTGATGCCGGCTCTGAGGAGCATGTATTCGAGTGTGTAGAAACCAGTTTGTAAAGGCGACGTGTTGGTGTAGGTAGCTAAGCCTGAATTTCTGCAAATCCGAGCATGTCTTAGCGGAGAGGGTTACATAGCTGAACTTGCCTGCAAGGGCAGTTCAGGCGGAGCAAGGAAGGTGCTGACCAGGTGGGTAGGTGCCGTTGCTGTCGGCTCTGGGGAGCATGTATTCCGAGTAAGTGTGGAAGCCAGTTTGTCATGGCAAGGCATTGGTGAAGGTCACTCAGCCTGGATTCCTGCAATTCTGGCTGCCGCATCTTCCCCTCAAACCCTAACAGGCTCCGCGCACTCGCAGCTTTGGTGAGTCCCCTCATGATTATGCTGGATGATGATCATGCAATCCACTCGCATCAACGCAGTGAGCCGTGGTGATACAAAAGGTGAGTGGCAGCCCTGCCCCAGGCAGGCACCAATTTAGCCAGGCAAGAATGACGAAACAGATCAAGGACAGCTCAAGGGCTTCCTAGCAGGCTCTTCCTCTTGGACAGGTGGTGGACGATTACGCACACCCTTCCTTACCTGATGTCAGGCAAGGATGCTGACCGGTGGTTGGCAGCACTGACATGCAGATGACGATACATGTGCTCGTTTGCATGTGCTCATTTGTGAAGCGGTGGGTCTGTGAGGGCGACAGTGTTGCTGGCGCTGATCTAGGAGGGACAAAGTCTTGGAAAGCATGATGACAATCAGACTGACACACACACACACCCAACAACGCATGTGCACCCCTGCAGAGTGGTGGCCCCTACGGCGATGGCAGCGTGGCCGGTGCTGAGCAGCCTGGGGTGGACCCCTTCCTCCGCCACGACCGCTTCCGCCTGCGCGCGCCCACGAAGGCCTCTGTCAACGTGGTGGTGCAGACGCAGGTGTGTGTGTGTGATGATGGTGCCCTTCCCTGGCTGGAACCAGGCTGCTTGTCTTTTGTTGCAAGCACCAGAGGCATTGTGGCACTGTGGATACCGAGGGGATGACGCCCCTCCGCATTCCAACCACAGCGTACGTGCTGACGCTGCGTGCTTGCGCCTTGCTGCTCCCAGGATGGCATCGACACCCGGGAGCTGGCGGTGGGCATGACGGCGGGGCAGCTGGGGGTGGAGCTGGGCGTGCCGAACCTGCCGCGATACGTGCTCACGGTCAATGCGCGTCTGGCACCGCCAGGCACCATCCTGCGCAGTGGGGACCTCATCCAGGTACAGTGCAGTGGGGTGCATCGGTGGCCTGTGCCTGTGGGCTTTCTGCCTTCGAGAGCCTCTGGAATGTGTAAATTGGGAAATGTGGCCAGATGCAAATCGGGGTGCCGCAGTCTCCCAAGCACCCGTTTTCCTGGGCCCACTGCTGTGCCACTGCTTGCGCGCGCACACACACACACACAGGCACGCGCGCGCGCACGCGCACACACACACACACACACATATTCACGTGTACGTGAATATTCGTTTACACATGCTGCTGTGTTACTGCTTGCTCACCCATGCCGCGTGCACGCGTGCAGGTGCAACCTGCAAAGCAGGTGATGTCTGCCATGCAGCAGCAGCCTTGCTTATCGCCACGGCAGCCAGTAGGCGGGCAGGAGGAGGAGCGGGAGCAGCTGGTGTTCCTGCCGGGCTCCCCTGTGCCCGTGCGAGTTGTTTTACCTCCTTCAGCTGCTCAACGCAAGGTGGGCGCAGAGACTCAAGAGTCCTGCTTGTTTTGCGTGTTGTCCGGCTGGCCTCTGTGCTCGGATTCTTTTTCTTTTTTTCTAGGTCTTCTTGGTGTTGCAATGCCACTGAGCAGATGCAACACCAGGAACTGGGCACGGAGGTCAGCTCGAGGGCATGCACAAACCGGTGCCTCTTGGGTGACCCTTGAACTGCCTGCATGTCCGAGAATAAGAGGTTTTTTTCAAAACCCCACTGCATCACCAGAGACTGAGGAATGAGCTCCGTGTAAAACATGCAGTGTGATTGTAACGCATGCCAGCAGCAGCATCGCGCCATGCAGCACGTGTCGCAGAGCACGAGTTGCCCTTGAAACGCCTTTCGGAAGCGGGGTTGTGTTGTTCACCCCTATCAGGAGCTGCAGGGTTACCATCAGCAACCATTTACATTAGAGTGTTTAGCTGGGACAACCCAGGGAAACGTCAAGAATGAAAATGTAGCATTCAAATGACAAACTGATGGTCGACTTTCTTGACACATCTGGTCTTCCTTGCTGCGGATCGCAGGCTGAGAAGCAGCAGCGCGTGGTTGCACGCCAGCAGCAGCGCGCCCTGCAGCGCGCGGCAGCCGCAGAGCAGCAGGAGCGTGAGCAGCTTGTGTACCTACCCGACTCCCCCATCCCCATGCGGGTGGTTTTTCCCTCCTCGTCCGTGCCCAACAGCGGCGGCTTTGGCGCGGGTGGCAGCTTTCTGGTGGGTGGGGGGTTGTGATGGGTGTGGTTTGGCAGCTTCCTGGTGGGTGGGGGGTTGTGATGGGTGTGGTTTGGCAGCTTCCTGGTGGGGTGGGGTGGGGTGGGGGAGCTGCGAATGGTGTGTTGTGGCCGCTCCATGGGGAGTTTGGGTTGTTGTAGGTTGTACGCAGCTTTCTGGGTGATGTGGGGGCTTTTGTAGGGTGTGTTGCGGCAACTGCCTGGGTGATGTGGGGGCTTCTGTAGGGTGTGTTGCACAGGCGTGTATCCCTGGCATGGCTGCAACAATCATGAAATGAAATGGCATACTGTGGACGACGCTCCTGTAACATGTGGAGGCAGCAGAGTCGAAACGCAGTGGTGACCTTGGAAAGCAAGGATGCTTAAAGCCCCTGCCCTCTCACAGCACACAGCTAGCCATGACAGGAGGCCATTCTGATGTTTCCTTGGCTTGGGAGCTGCACTGTGCAACATCAGCATTGCTTGTGGTTCAGAAAAAGGGAGTCGTCTGCACTCATGATGCAGAAGAACGAACCATCATGCTTATCGCTGGTGTTGCATCGCTTGTGATCATGCTCCCTGTGTTCCCCATCGTGTCACCCCTCTGCCCGCCCTCAGCCCTCAATGGACAAACAGCACTCCTGAGCCCGCCACCACCTTGCTCAGCTCCTCCCCCTTCTCCCTGCCTGAATCATGCCTGCAGGCCCAGATGCTGCGCGGTGGATTTGGCAAGGGCCAGCGGAGGTCCAGCGCCTCGGGCGATACGATGCAACCCATGGCATGATGTTGGAGGTCCAGCGCCTCCGACAATGCAATGGGAGCCATGGCATAATGAATGGTTCACAAAACTGGTCTGCAGTGGTGGCCCCGCGGCATGGTGCCGCACCTCAGGAGCACGAGGCGAGAATGCAGCTAGCAGCTTGGCAAGGGCCAGCGGTGCCCTGAGGTGGCACGATACAGCCCATCACATGGTGGTTAGCACCTGTGGTTTGCAATGGGTATGCCATGCCATGGTAGTATGCAGTGATGGTTTGATGTAGTGAACCCATGGGTGGCATGGTCCCCGGCCTGTTCTGCTCAAGAGTGAGGCAAATTGCCACGCGGATGCATGCAGCATTCCTCATTCTGTGGCGAAGCTGCCACCTGTGCCTGTGCCGCCACGATGCATGGCAGGCAAGGGTGACAAAGGGTTTATCAGGGTTGACGTGGAGGCCTGCCGCTGAATAATTCCTGGCTGGTCGGATGACGAAGTCGACAGCACGCGCATTCCAGTGGGGATGCCTGTGTAGTGCGTTTGTAGTGCGTGGGGATGCCTGTGTAGTGCGCTAGTAAGGACAGGGACAATTCATCATGTGATACAAGGGTATTCGGGTGTGCGTGTGTCAGAGTGTGTATGAGCCAATTCAAATTGAGTGAGCAGAGGCGGCACTTGGAGTGGGTGTGCCAGGTGTATTGAGAAGGAGACCTTCTGTGCTGTGCTTGAGCCTCAAGTCACGCAAAGCATGATGTGGCGTAGGATGAGACTGGTAAATGTGGACGAATGCCGACTGCGCTGTGCTTGAGCTTCGAGCACATGGAGCATGATGCGGCGTAGGATATCCTGCAAGGATGGTAGGTTTAGATGAATGCAAAGCCACGAGCAAACTGCCCTCGAGGGGTCGTGTGCCCTGCCCGGAAATTTCGATGCTGGAAATGAGGAGGCCCCGAGAAGCATGTACAAGGCTCATAAATCCTACCATGCTCATCGCTGCCCCACACCAAATGGGGAGCTCTGTGTGTGTGTGTGTGTGTGTGTGTGTGTGTGTGTGTGTGTGTGTGTGTGTGTGTGGGGCTTGAGCGCGGACGGTGATGATCACTTCCTATTTTTAAAGTCTGGTATTTGGAGAGGGCACAGGCCCATGATTGGACAGTGCATTTGGTGTGATGCTCCAATGTCGCATTCGACCAGACCTGGGTTGTGATGCGGGTCAGAGGTGTGGAAGTAGTCTGGTGCACGGTTCCCTTTGTACAAGTAATTTCAGATCCCTTGGGCTCACGCAGTATCAGGCTGTTCAACCTGTGCGCGTGTTGGTCCTGTGTACAATAGCAGTGTCAGGGAATCGCTGCTGCCATTGGCAGGTGAACATGGGCTAAAGAGGGAGTGCGTGCACTCATAGGTGCAGCTGCATTGCAAGGAGGAGGAGGCTCATGGGAGATGTGCCAAAACAACTCCTACAGGTCACCTTGCAAGCAGCTTGGTATGCCCCTGTGCATGTTCCGATAAGAGTGTGATTGCAACCATTTTTCCATGCCGTGCGCACTGGCTAGTTGAGCCCCCACGCTCAGCGGAAGTGTGCAATGTGCCTGGGCCTCTCCGATTGAGAATGGACGGGTATGTACTTTAGAATTCTTGCTGTACATTACTCCGTGCTTTCTATGATGCTTTCTGTAGTCTTGACATATGGCTAGTCGGGCTAGGTCTAGGAACAAGTGCAGATGTTTGTGGCTTCCTTTGCAGCGCAGCGCCCTATGCTTTGCTGGGCGTGCGCTTGCTGTGCTTAGGAAGGAGCATGCAGATTGGCCTAATGTAATTGCGTACAATTGGCACGCGCTGTACATATTTCGTTACTCAGTGAGCAACAGTCGGCACAATTGATGTAGACGTACGTACCTTCAAATTTGTTTGTTAGTTTGTCTGCTCTTGTCTCGTGAAACAAACAACACAAATGCCAGAAGAATTTTCTATTAGGTAGTATGTTTGTTGCGGTGTTGGCGGTGTCCTCTGACTCATTTCTATGAAAACAATGTACGAAAACATGAGGGGATTGTTGGCATGTAGTGTTATTGGAACTGAGTGTGAGAAAGGCAGAGGCTGTCAATTCCCAAAACATTGCATACTTGACACATTCATCGATACTTTCTTTGTTGGCAGATGCATGCACATGGCTGCTGGTGTATGTGGCCATGTCATTGATTCAATTCCTGGTGTTGTGGTGTAAGACAGGATTGAGGAGTGCTTGCGGGGGTTTCCCTGCAAAGGCGTTCAGTCAGGACGCCTGATTCCTAGCTTAATCATGGGATAAAAACAGATAACATCCGAGATAGGAACTTGATGCATGGAGGCATCAGGGGGGTAAGGATAGGATAGGGTTACATAGCTGTACCTGCGGACAAGGGCAGCTGAGCCAAAGAGAGTTACAAGAGAGTTACAATGGGGTTTGACCTTCAGCCAGGTAGTTTGGCTGCTCGGTCTGCTCAACTGTTCCAACTGCACAAAAAATATCCATGAGATCGGAAATAAAATGATAAGTGTCATTTGTTTGCTTCTGCAAGAAATGAATAGCATCCTCAGAGCTAGCTTGAGAATAGTAGAAAGTGCCTGAGTCGTCCAGAAAAATTCTATAAGACGAGGGGAAGTCAGAAAATAGCTGTGCATAATCCCTTCGAAGAGAGCACACAGAAGCGCAAGAACAAAGGAACACGGCATGCTTTTCGTCTTGGAGTCCTTGTTCACATTTATCACAAGTTGATGTGTGCTCCTGCCAAAGTGATGTCTCAACTCTTAAATTATGAGCATGTAAGCGAAAACGTGCTATGTTTCTTAGCGTGCGCTTGCCCAAATCAAGATGCAAATACCTGGGGACAGAAAAGGGCGCACCATGAACAGACAAGGGTCTCAAAGGAAGTGCCATCCAGTGATGATATTTGGCTAATTTGTTTGTGTGGTCACCATGTTCTGCCAAGGCATCAGCATTCCACACACCTCGCAGCCTTTTTCTCAGATCAACAACAAACTCCCTCATGGCTATAGGCTGCCCTGACCGAACACAATGAGTAAACACGTTGCACCTGTCCAAGCCTGTGCAGGCAGCCAAAAATTCTGAAGTCCAACATTTATGGGAGAGACTGCTCATTTCAACATCTGCTTGCAGTACCTTACTGAGTGTAGTGCTGTTGCTGCGCAGTAAAGCATTGTAAAACCTAACTGCTGCACGAAACCAATAGAACTGTAAAGGTTCATGCCCACACTCACGCAGTACAGACCAATTAGGAGTGGTGCGCTTTACCCCAAGGATACGCTTCAGTAAGCACAGATGTACAGTTTGCAAAGGACAGTCCATTTCAGCTCCTTCTTTCATAAATCTAGTGCCCCAAATCTGGCATGCATACATGCTAGCAGGGAGAGCATATGCTTTAGTCAGCCAGAGCATGGTATGCGGCCTATCTGTCAGGCGGTGCTCAGATGCGAATTGCCTAATTCGTCTGCAACCAGCTAGGAAAGGTGCACACATATACTCTGCAGTGGCTTGCGGGTTGCGTTGTTTTTTGAACAGCATGCCTAAATACCTAAAAGAATCTGCACACGCCAAACGAGCTCCACCTAACGTGAAAGCTGGCACATTATCACCCTTTGAATTAAAATGCACAATCTCAGACTTGGCAGTATTGATCACCAACCCTTTCCGCTGAGCATACGTATGTAGCCTATCTAACATCAGTTGGAGCTGATCAGGAAGGTTACTAGTGAGGCACAAATCGTCTGCATACAGCATGTGGGTGACTCGAACGTCCCTAGTGCCTGTAATAGCCCCTTGCACATTTTCTGCCAAGCAGTCCACGTCATTGATGTACAATGAGAACAACAAAGGGGAAAGCGGGCAGCCTTGCTTAACTCCAAAATGGGGGCGCACACGAGCTTGCTTGCAGCCATCCACCAAGATATACTCATCATTAGCATACATGCTTTTAATGACAGCCAACAGGCACGCAGGCATACGAATGCGCTGCAGGTGAGTCCAAAGGGCTTCCCTAGGAATTGTATCATAAGCCTGCTTGAAATCAATAAAAGCTGCATGCAGCCTTGGGGATGCATTTGGGCGCTTGACCTGAGCAGCATGCTGCAAGTGCCGTAAAATGAAAATGGGCTGCAAAGTGTTACGGCCAGGATAGAAACCAAATTGAGTGTCTGGAATCTTGTTTTTATCTTTACACCACCCAGTGACCACCTCCCAAAGAACGTTAGCATACAGCCTGTACAGGGTGCCACTTACTGCGAGCATGCGATAATTCCCTGGGTCCAGCACAGAGCCCTTCTTGTAAAGAGGAGTTATCTTAGCCACTTTCCAACAAGCAGGAATCTCAGCCCTCTCCATCATGGCAGCAAACAGACGTGCAATGTAAGGAGCCAAAACATTCATCCTATCCGTGCCTCTACCATTAACTGCTGGGACCCTCTTTTCAGCGTACTTAATGAAGGGTGCTGCAACAGCATCAAAACCAGGGGATGTCCTAGCATTCAACTTACGCATGTGCTCGCAGACAATAGGGTACAGGGCAGCTGCATCAGGCAGTTCCATCACATCAGGTTCAGGTATCCATCGAGACTCAGCACCTTGACGGAAAAGCTGCTCAGGAGGCGGATTGTTGCGCCCCAGGGGCACTGCCATATCCCGAGCTGGAGCTCCAGAGTTGCCAGTCCAACGTGCAGCAACCCGCTGTGAGCCAAAGCATAAGGTAAGGTTACATCGCTATATCCGCCTACAAGGGCAGCTGAGCGGAATCACAGAGGCCTGTAACCAGACCGGTCTGAAAAAAAAGCTGTGTTCGGAAGTGTCAACTGCTGAGAGAAACATGCACTCAAAATACCACAGAAAATGTGTAGGTTCTCCAGGTACTAACACAACTGGAAAAAGGCACAAGGGTCTTGAAAGGAAAGCTCATGCGGGTCTCGGAATTGTCAGCGGGTTATGTCAGCCAGGTTATTGGGGTACCAACTTTACAATGGGGTTAGACCTTCAGCCAGGTAGTTTGGCTGCTCGGTCTGCTCAACTGTTCCAACTGCACGAAAAATATCCATGAGATCGGAAATGAAACCAACTTTACAGTTCGCATGTATGATTCTTGCCCAAGTTCAGATCTTACAATGAGTTACAATGGGATTTGACCTTCAGCCAGGTAGTTTGGCTGCTCAGTCTGCTTAACTATTCAAGGTTTACAAGGATAAGGCCTTCAGTCAAGAAGTGCGACTGCTAGCCTGCTCATAAAAGGCAATCAATTCATGAAGGAAATAAGGAAGTTTGTTGTTGTTCTGGATCAAAAAAGCAGACACATCATGAGATTCTGCCTGTGAGAACAAGGGAGCATATTTCCTGCGGAGAGAGACCACCTGGGGATGTGTGCAATCATTGCATTGAATGGAAGAGGACATGTTGTTCATCCTGGAAATCATTATCAGCCTCACAAAGGTCACAGTTTGGGGAAGAGCTGTGATTCAAGGGGTTTACAATGGTGGCCTGCAGCCCGAGACTCTGGCTGATGGCAGCTGGTGAAACAAGCTCAACCAGTATCAAAAATTGACTAAGTCTGACACAAATCTAAGAAGTCTGTATGAGTCTTGGTTTAGGAAAGCATTGATCTCAGAATCAGTGATAGTATGATGGCAAGCCAAGAATGGAATAAAGTCAGCGTTTGAAGGCGGAGCAAACACACGCAAAGTCTGATTCCAAGTTGCTGTCTCATAGCGAAGGGTGTGAATGCGGAGTCTAAACCGAGCCACGCTGCGAATGACATCGTGGGGGAGGTCAAGGATCATGTATTTGGGGAGACTATAAGGAGAATTCATAACCAAGGCTCTTTTAGTAGAAGGAGCGCACCACTGGTGATAGGTCAAGCGCTTACTGTTGCGCTCTCTAGGGTGTGTGTTGGAAAAAGGCTCCCAATATTGTAGATGCCTGGTCCTGAGATCTACAACAAAACGACTAAGATCAATGGGCTCACAATTCAGCAGCTTCTGTTTGAAAATAAATAAATTTGAGTAAGCAACAGTAAGCGGCTGACTTACCATCAATGGTGCGCTCTCCCTGTCAGAAATGCACATGCCATTCACCCACCTTATACAATGCCTTAATACATGTACTTGGATCTTCCCCATCATGTCCTTCGCAACACTGCCAGATTCAGGCTGCGGGTACACGCTCTCCGAGTTGAACGGGCTACTTGGTCCAATAGTACTTCTCCGGTCTGTGATATCTGTGATTCTGATGACATACAAGATGAAAAACATGTGTTGTTCAGATGCTCCAATCCCCAGGTCTGCTCTCTCCGTCAAAAGTATGCCTCACTTTTTGAGCACAACTTCTCTTTCCTACACCTCCACATCTCCCACAGGATGTCCTGTCTAGGCACCATTCACCATGTGAATTCCCAGGATATCAATACTTTTCTAAACCAGGACAACAACACACTTCCTTTTTTTCTTCATGACCTCATGTGTATTTATGAACAGGCTAGCAGTCAAACGTCTTGACTGAAGCCTTTTTTCCCTTGTAACCCTTGTAACCCTGTTTGAAAATATGGGAGTGTGGCAAACCATCCATGGCTGATAGAACATGGGAAGACCAACAATCATCGGATCTCGTGCTCAGCCGCATGTCAGCCTTAACTGTTCCAACAGCACAAAAAATATCCATGAGATCAGAAATAAAACGATAAGTCTCGTTAGTTTGCTTCTGCAAGAAATGAAAAGCATCTTCAGAGCTAGCTTGATAATAGTAGAAAGTGCCTGAATCGTCTAGAAAATTCTATAAGACGAGGGGAAGTCAGAAAATAACTGTGCATAAGCCCTTCGAAGAGAACACACAGAAGCGCAAGAACAAAGGAACACGGCATGCTTTTCATCTTGGAGTCCTCCTTGGTCACACTTATCACAAGTAGATGTGTGCTCCTGCCAAAGTGATGTCTCAACTCTTAAAGTTTGAGCATGTAAACGAAAGCGTGCTATGTTTGTCAGCGTGCGCTTGCCTAAATCAAGATGCAAATACCTGGGGACAGAAAAGGGCGCACCATGAACAGACAAGGGTCTCAAAGGAAGTGCCATCCAGTGATGATATTTTGCTAATTTGTTCGTGTGGTCACCATGTTCTGCCAAGGCATCAGCATTCCACACACCTCGCAGCCTTTTTCTCAGATCAACAACAAACTCCCTCATGACTATAGGCTGCCCTGACCGAACACGATGAGTAAAACACGTTGCACCTGTCCAAGCCTGTGCAGGCAGCCAAAAATTCTGAGGTCCAGCATTTATGGGAAAGACTGCTCATTTCAACATCTGCTTGCAGTACCTTACTGAGTGTAGTGCTGTTGCTGCGCAGTAAAGCATTGTAAAACCTAACTGCTGCACGAAACCTATAGAACTGTAAAGGTTCATGCCCACACTCGCGCAGTACAGACCAATTAGGAGTGGTGCGCTTTACCCCAAGGATACGCTTCAATAAGCACAGATGTACAGTTTGCAAAGGACAGTCCATTTCAGCTCCTTCTTTCATAAATCTAGTGCCCCAAATCTGGCATGCATACATGCTAGCAGGGAGAGCATATGCTTTAGTCAGCCAGAGCATGGTATGCGGCCTATCTGTCAGGCGGTGCTCAGATGCGAATTGCCTAATTCGTCTACAACCAGCTAGGAAAGGGGCACACATGTACTCAGCAGTGGCTTGCGGGTTGCGTTGTTTTGTGAACAGCATGCCTAAATACCTAAAAGAATCTGCACACGCCAAACGAGCTCCACCTAACGTGAAAGCTGGCACATTATCACCCTTTGAATTAAAGTACACAATCTCAGACTTGGCAGTATTGATCACCAACCCTTTCCGCTGAGCATACGTATGTAGCCTATCTAACATCAGTTGGAGCTGATCAGGAAGGTTACTAGTGAGGCACAAATCGTCTGCATACAGCATGTGGGTGACTCGAACGTCCCTAGTGCCTGTAATAGCCCCTTGCACATTTTCTGCCAAGCAGTCCACGTCATTGATGTACAAGGAGAACAACAAAGGGGAAAGCGGGCAGCCTTGCTTAACTCCAAAATGGGGGCGCACATGAGCTTGCTTGCAGCCATCCACCAAGATATACTCATCATTAGCATATATGCTTTTAATGACAGCCAACAGGCACGCAGGCATACGAATGCGCTGCAGGTGAGTCCAGAGAGCTTCCCTAGGAATTGTATTGTATGCCTGCTTGAAATCAATAAAAGCTGCATGCAGCCTTGGGGATGCATTTGGGCGCTTGACCTGAGCAGCATGCTGCAACTTGCAGTGCAAGTGCCGCAAAATGAAAATGGGCTGCAAAGTGTTACGGCCAGGATAGAAACCAAATTGAGTGTCTGGAATCTTGTTTTTATCTTTACACCACCCAGTGACCACTTCCTAAGAACGTTAGCATACAGCCTGTACAGGGTGCCACTTACTGCGAGCATGCGATATTTCCCTGGGTCCAGCACAGAGCCCTTCTTGTAAAGAGGAGTTATCTTAGCCACTTTCCAACGAGCAGGAATCTCAGCCCTCTCCATCATGGCAGCAAACAGACGTGCAATGTAAGGAGCCAAAACATTCATCCTATCCGTGCCTCTACCATTAACTGCTGGGACCCTCTTTTCAGCGTACTTAATGAAGGGTGCAGCAACAGCATCAAAACCAGGGGATGTCCTAGCATTCAGCTTACGTATGTGCTCGCAAACAATAGGGTACAGGGCAGCTGCATCAGGCAGTTCCATCACATCAGGTTCAGGTATCCACCGAGACTCAGCACCTTGACGGAAAAGCTGCTCAGGAGGCGGGTTGTTGCGCCCCAGGGGCACTGCCATATCCCGAGCTGGAGCTCCAGAGTTGCCAGTCCAACGTGCAGCAACCCGCTGTGCCACCCCACGCATAGCTCCAATAACGGACTCCACCCCTCTGCTAATGCTGTCCCACATTCCAGGCCTTCTACTTAAGGTGCTTTCAGGGCAGCTACCCATGGGGCTTGCTTGTTGATCAGGGATGTGAGGAGCGTTTCTTGCTGGACAAGTGGAGTGCCTGCCCACAAATCCGTTGGTATGCAAGGCGGCGTCCTGATAGTGTGTGCTTTCAGGGCAGCTACCCATGCCATGTATATATGCTGCTTCTCTATTTGAAGGAGAAGAGCAGTTGTCCATGCGGGCACCAAAATGATGCTGTAAGTAAGAGTTCAGCCGTCCGCTGTAATGGGAGTCTGATGGGTGCTCCTGGGCTTCCTAAGCATTTCATGAATGTCAGGCCTGCGTCTCTTCAGCCTGTCCAAGAAAACTGCTTTCTGGTACTTCTCATAAGCCCGCCGTGCACGCCTTGTTTGTTTTTTGTATTCTTTTTTAAGAAATTGGCAGGCATGCACAGCTTGACCACTTTGCACAGCTTGAATTAACAGACACCTCTTTAACCGACACTGATCATCAAACCAGACAGGCCTTCTAATCCCATGCTTTTCTGTTTTCTTAAAAACACACGCCTGAACTCTGTACATGCCAACTTTTTGTTCACTAGCAGCTTGCATTATCCAGCTTCTCAGGCAGAAACATGCTGTATCTATGTTGCCAGCATCAAGAGCAGCCTCCAATTGCACCGGTATCTCCAAGTTTCTCTCCAGTTCCTCCACATAGGCCAGTTGCCGCTCATGCTTCCAAGTTAAACTCAAACGACTTGCACAACGTCCCATCCCACACACATGTTCAGGAGAAGGAGTCCAATCCACATTAGGCACAACATCAGGAATACGAAAAACAATTGTAATACTGCCATGGTCAGTGGTGTCCAAGATTGGAGCGCAGATGTCTGACTTCTGAGCACACTTAAATAAGGAAGGTGATACCAAGACATGATCAGGCCTACTCCGTCTGGAAGGCCGAGTGTCTGAACGATACCCAACAAATGTGGGCTGGCCAAAATCACCAGGCACACGACCAGTTGTGAACACAAGTCCATAGGCAGCTGCAATATCCACGAGCAGTCTTCCAGCCACATTAACATCTCTGCATTCACACCTTCTAGCAGTCTGGAGAGCCGGGCAGTCCACCAAAGTCTCATAATGGGCATCAGAAACCTCACGAAGACAGCCAATTTTGGCGTTGAAATCCCCACACAACAGCAAGTTTGGAGTCACCTGTGCAGCACACGCAAGCTCATCAAAAAGGTGAATAAATTGTTCACGGACTTGGGACACAGTAAACAACCTTCCTTGGGGGTTAGTGTAAACCGCACCAAGCAGGACTTCCCTATTTAGACCAAAAATTTCTTTCCGTCACTTAATCGACACGCACTGAATGTCTGGGCAATACGAAACACGGACAAGAACTCTGCACAAGCGTTAGAGGCAATGATCGCAACTCCATGACCCCTTCTACCAGCACAACCAGCAGGAACATCTAAACGGTGCACAAGTTTGTGCGTGCCCTGCAGATGCCTCATGAGCCTATCCACATAATCTGTACGGGTTTCCACCAGCACAGAAATGTGATGATTCCTAATGGTCGCGCACAGCACCTCAGTCTTTACAGAGTCGGGTTCACAAGCAGTGTCTGGAATGCCATCCACATTCTGAACATACAATGATATTTGTTTGCCATGGCAATCAGGCACACCATGGCTACCCAGCCGGTCTAACCCCTATTGTTGTTGGGCATTGTTGTTGGGACGTACACCAAATTGCGCGTTGCCGGCCCTGGCAGCCTTGGCCGACGGGGTGTCACCACTGTGCCCGTCCCTGGGGCGAGGCGCTTGAACTGCTGGCATCATGGGGACCTCAGGGGCGGTAGTCCCTGCTGGGCCGGCTCCTGCTGCTGCTGCTGCTGCTGCTGCTGCTGCTGCTGCAGAGGTTGAGGGCGCAGAGGCAGAGGCTGCCGCTGCTGCTGCTGCTGCTGCTGCTGTTCAAGTTCAGACCTTAGCTTTTTCTTGGCAAGGATCAGGGGGTAGTGATGTGCCTAAACAAAACAATAAGACGTGACTGACACTGATGACAGAGTCCAAATGGCTGGGTGGTTCCAATATCTGTGATAAGTGTAAGCTGAAATCCAGGACGAGAAACATGTTATATTCTATTGCAATTGCTTTGAGGTGTGTAATTTCAGCACAGGCTGCGCAGAAAATACAAGGACCTTTCCATTGATCTTTCTAAACCATTATTTACTTTTGCCCAGCTTCCAGACGCTGAACAGAAAAAGAAAAAACTACGTAGGCAGAGAAAACTCTCCCCACATCAACTAAGGAAAGAGAGACACATTGGATCAAAGAGCCATGAGTCTCCCTCACCAGAAGATGAGAGGGGAGCTAATGTGGATCAAGTGGGTTTCTGGCAGCACGCTGCTCCAGGGCACCCGTGTCATGATGGGTGTTTTTTTTATATATTTTCAATGGCACGTCTGGTAGAGGTAAGTTTGTGCGCAAATTGTACAGAATGGGCATGGAGTTTTCTTGCAAGTGTTTCAGATCTCTGTGAATCAATCCCTAATTATTTAAATTGATCAAGGGTATGGGCAGTGTAGATAGTCCCACCCACACCCAGGAGGATTGGGTGGATAGTAATCTCTGCGCCTTGGAGTTGTTTGCACAGTTCGCTGTGTTGTTGCTGCGAGGCTTCTAGCTGGGCACCAGGCCTCGTATCTTTGCAGTGTTTGATTTCTATCAAGTGAATATGGCGGGCTGGAGTTGTCACAACGAGAGTCTGCTGTGCCGAGAGTGTGCTGCAAGTTAGTTGAGTTAGTTGGACAGTGGCAACACAGCTGAGGCTGTGTTGAGAGAACTTTACTTCAAGAAAAGAAAAGAAAAAAAGAAAAACTACGTAGGCAGAGGAAACTCTCCCTACATCAATTAAGGAAGAGAAGACACATTGGCTCAGAAGAGCCGTGAGTCCCCTCCACCACGAAGCTACAAAAAGAAGACTCTAATGGGGATCTGGAGGGTTATTGGAAGCACCCGGCTCCATAACCAGGCTGCAAGAAGTATTCTTGTTTTCAATAGCACGCCTAGTGGTAACAAGCTTGTTGGCATACATGACAGAATGGGCATGAAGTTTGCGAGCAAGTTTATTGGCGCGTTGGTGGTCAAGTCCCAGTTGTTTAAACTGGTTAAGGGTGTGCTCAGTGTAGCAGGTCACGTAGGAACACGTAGTAACACCATCTTGTTCTTATCATCTTTGTAAACCCAGTCAAGCCCCTAATAAAGTAGCCCATGTGTGAGTAAGCTCACCTAGCCCTTGAAGGAGAAAGCCAGAAGTGCCACGCCAGTTAAGTGCATCAGTCCAGCATACAAAGTTCAGCCTAATTACCAATAGCATTATCCAGCAAGCCAAGCAAGCAAGAGTCAAGCGGACTCTCCAGAATCTGCATCATATCTGTCAGTAGCTAGAATTTCCAGCCAAACCCGCTTGTTGCTGTGCGCCACAGCATCAACATCTTATCTGTTTTGCAGTTTTGCTGCTCCCCATACTGTGCAGTACCTGGTTTGAGGGTGGAGTGGGTGATCTGTTTGGGTTAGGTGAGGAGTGACCAAGATTGCATCAGGGCGGCTGGAGTTGCATCTGGATTGCATAGAAACTGTGGGTTTGAAGAGGTTGGAAGGTACAGCACGATTAGAGACTTGCCCAGGGACTTGCAGGTCGTGCTGGGCTAAACGGCTTGTGTTGCCCGCATCCAACTGCACAAGATTGGCCCCATATGAGCCTTCCCTGACCAGTTTCAAAATCATCCTGCAAGCAATACTGTGACGCTCAGTTGCCATGTTACAAGGGTTAGGGTCACAAGGGTTACAAGGGTTACCGTGTTACGCATGACAGGACATTGGCAGCCAGATAGGATGTGGAGAGCACTATCCATGTGATAACAATCAGGAAGGGGGCATGTCAGGCTAGTGGATCTTTTATATCAGACTGCATGTTTCTGATTGTAGAGTGTGTCTGTGCGGTGTTGGAAGACGGAGCGTTTCATTCGAGTTGAGAGACCGGGCATGTTCCAAAAGGCATTGCTAATTTTCTTGCTTACGTGAGGTAGCAAGCTCTGGTAGTAAATGTAGTAGCCTGTCTTCCTGTCAGCATAGCCCAGCTTTTATTTAGCATGCAAATGGGATTTTAAAGCATTTTTAAGGTCTGGGAGGTAGCTCACACGAGGTTAAGAAGGGTGGGATTGAGGAGGCCTAGAATCTGCCTCCTCACTAGCCAGCCAGAAAAAAAAAAGAAAAACTACGTAGGCAGAGGAAACTCTCCCTACATCAATTAAGGAAAAGGAAACACATTGGCTCAGAAGAGCCGTGAGTCCCCTCCACCACGAAGCTACAAAGAGAAAACCCTAATGGGGATCTGGAGGGTTATTGGAAGCACCCGGCTCCATAACCTGGCTACAAGAAGTATTCTTGTTTTCAATAGCACGCCTAGTGGTAACAAGCTTGTTGGCATACATGACAGAATGGGCATGAAGTTTGCGAGCGAGTTGATTGGCGCGTTGGTGGTCAAGTCCCAGTTGTTTAAACTGGTTAAGGGTGTGCTCAGTGTAGCAGGTCACGTAGGAACACGTAGTAACACCATCTTGTTCTTATCATCTTTGTAAACCCAGTCAAGCCCCTAATAAAGTAGCCCATGTGTGAGTAAGCTCACCTAGCCCTTGAAGGAGAAAGCCAGAAGTGCCACGCCAGTTAAGTGCATCAGTCCAGCATACAAAGTTCAGCCTAATTACCAATAGCATTATCCAGCAAGCCAAGCAAGCAAGAGTCAAGCGGACTCTCCAGAATCTGCATCATATCTGTCAGTAGCTAGAATTTCCAGCCAAACCCGCTTGTTGCTGTGCGCCACAGCATCAACATCTTATCTGTTTTGCAGTTTTGCTGCTCCCCATACTGTGCAGTACCTGGTTTGAGGGTGGAGTGGGTGATCTGTTTGGGTTAGGTGAGGAGTGACCAAGATTGCATCAGGGCGGCTGGAGTTGCATCTGGATTGCATAGAAACTGTGGGTTTGAAGAGGTTGGAAGGTACAGCACGATTAGAGACTTGCCCAGGGACTTGCAGGTCGTGCTGGGCTAAACGGCTTGTGTTGCCCGCATCCAACTGCACAAGATTGGCCCCATATGAGCCTTCCCTGACCAGTTTCAAAATCATCCTGCAAGCAATACTGTGACGCTCAGTTGCCATGTTACAAGGGTTAGGGTCACAAGGGTTACAAGGGTTACCGTGTTACGCATGACAGGACATTGGCAGCCAGATAGGATGTGGAGAGCACTATCCATGTGATAACAATCAGGAAGGGGGCATGTCAGGCTAGTGGATCTTTTATATCAGACTGCATGTTTCTGATTGTAGAGTGTGTCTGTGCGGTGTTGGAAGACGGAGCGTTTCATTCGAGTTGAGAGACCGGGCATGTTCCAAAAGGCATTGCTAATTTTCTTGCTTACGTGAGGTAGCAAGCTCTGGTAGTAAATGTAGTAGCCTGTCTTCCTGTCAGCATAGCCCAGCTTTTATTTAGCATGCAAATGGGATTTTAAAGCATTTTTAAGGTCTGGGAGGTAGCTCACACGAGGTTAAGAAGGGTGGGATTGAGGAGGCCTAGAATCTGCCTCCTCACTAGCCAGCCAGAAAAAAAAAGAAAAACTACGTAGGCAGAGGAAACTCTCCCTACATCAATTAAGGAAAAGGAAACACATTGGCTCAGAAGAGCCGTGAGTCCCCTCCACCACGAAGCTACAAAGAGAAAACCCTAATGGGGATTTGGAGGGTTATTGGAAGCACCCGGCTCCATAACCTGGCTACAAGAAGTATTCTTGTTTTCAATAGCACGCCTAGTGGTAACAAGCTTGTTGGCATACATGACAGAATGGGCATGAAGTTTGCGAGCGAGTTGATTGGCGCGTTGGTGGTCAAGTCCCAGTTGTTTAAACTGGTTAAGGGTGTGCTCAGTGTAGCAGGTCCTACCAACACCCAAAAGGATGATGTGGAGAGTCACAACTTTTGCATTAATTAAGCCAGCCAGGTTGTATTGCGGAAGGATCCAGATGCTGACTTTATTCCTTTCTTGGCGAGCTTCCACATTTTGACTGATCTTGAGATCAACACTTTTCTAAATTAAGACTCGTACAAATTTTCAAACAAATTGTCAGAATTGGTTTCAATTTTGCTGCTGGATGACAATGTTTCACCAGCAGCAACACTGAGCACACCCTTAACCAGTTTAAACAGCTGGGACTTGACCACCAACGCGCCAATAAACTTGCTCGCAAACTTCATGCCCACTCTGTCATGTATGCCAACAAGCTTGTTACCACTAGGCGTGCTATTGAAAATATGAATACTTCTCGCAGCCAGGTAATGGAGCTGGGTGCTTCCAATAACCCTCCAGCTCCCCATTAGGGTATTTTTTTTTTGTAGCTTCGTGGTGGGGGACACTCACGGCTCTTCTGGACCAATGTATCTCCTTTTCCTTAATTGATGTAGGGAGAGTTTCCTCTGCCTACGTAGTTTTTCTTATCTTTCACCAGCAGCCGATCAGCCAGAGTCTCTGACTGTAGGCCAACCCCCTTGTAAACCTTGTAACCTATGGATGGACTTCTGCACAATTGTTTTTTTACTTCCCCTCCACTAACAGAACCTTTTCTGGACGAGTTAGGCACTTTCTATTATACTCGAGCTAATTCTGAAGATGTCTTACATTTCTGCAAGCAGAAGTAAACCAATGAGACTTATCATTTACTTTCCAAAGTCATGGAAATTTTTGGTGTGGCCGGCACAGTTCAGCAGGCCGAGCAGCCAATCTGCTTGGCTGAAGGTCAAAAGCCCATCGTAGCCTTGTAACCTTGATCTTCATTAACTTCCCTATTTTCTAGTGGAGGTGGAGGGGGTTAAACACACAGTCTTTAATAAATCAGGCTGTCTAAACACTTTGGTGACAGTTCACTTCGGTAAGCATCGTAAAAAGACGCTTTCAGTAAACGGACGGTGGCCAACCAACCAGTCGGTAGCACCGTCAGATGCAGCAGAGCCACACATTGCTTGCATGCACTTTGCAGCTGCAAAATGCTGCAAATCCACATCAAGACACAGGAACCTGTTGTACTTTCAAACATCATGCAAGTGCAAAAAAGTGCCAAATGTGCAAGGAATGCCCTGGGGGGCCCTAGTATGCCAGCCCCAAGGAGCCTGATGCCCCCCCTCCCCCCAGGCCTCAACATAGGGTTGCCCATAAAGGAGGAGAAGTGGAAGGGCAAGAATGCCTGGTGTGGGTATGGAACGTGCTGAAGCAGATGTTCACCAAAGCAACAGTAGCAGTGCGTTAGGAGGTGCGCAAAGCAGTGCATGCAGGAGGGCCTTCGGACGATGCGTATTTCAGCAGTCATGGCACCTTGTCCACATATAGTCCATTTAATGGGGTTGTTTGGAATGCTCCAAGTGGATTTTGTTTCAGCAGCAGGTTGCCTAACCAAACCGTCCACTGAACTGTCAACCTTCATTTCATAGCCCTGCTCGGTTTAGAGTGCCCCTTTTTCTCTGCTAGACGTATGGCATGCCATTGCAGTGGAGCTTTGTGAGCGTCCTCGACCCTCCTTTTCTCCATAGAGAATGGAGGCGGAGGAGGTTCACAATACCTTGGTTTTGAGTGCCCCCCTTTTCTCTGATAGATGTATGGCATGCCATTCAATGGCACATGGCACAACATGGCACAACATGGCACAACAATGTTTGTTGTGGCACAGTTTGTAAGCATCAAGTACAGTGCTGAAGCACAGTCACGTGCGCATCGCTTGAATCTTGTTTGCCACTGCGATGATGACAAGGCAATGCTGAAGTTGGCAGCTGAAGAGTGTTTTTAAAATGAGATGAAGAAAGAGGTACATATCTGCAGGAAAACATTTATCATCAATCCATTGCAGCATGTCCTCAATCCACACTGCTAGCATTGTTACTTGCATTCTTACTCCTTTATCTACCTTTATGACAAAAAAAACTCCAGCTGACACAAAAAGTGGATTTTCCTGATGTGTGGTTCAGGAGAGTGGCACTGACTTTTCAGGCCTACTCCTTAAAAAAATGTTGTGTACCTGCAGCTGCAACTAGAAATCCCATGTCTCAAGCAACATTCACTTATTGCACCCTCGCTCACAACCTTGCCAACTGCAGTCATTACCTCCTGGGCTTATTCAATCTACAGAAACCCCACCACCTCCGACACCATTTTGATAATGGGCCTCAGCAACATAACTGCAGACCTGTGCTCCTCCATTCCAAGCACCCTGTGTGTGCTAATCCTGTACTCCTCAGCTCTGGGTGCCCGGTGCGTTGCCCGTCATGAGGGCCGTAAGTGCTTGAGACACCTCCTTGACGCGTTGTGTGATGGTTGGGGTGGCAGCAGCATCCAGGTGATACCCCAAACGTGCACTGAACTTGTCAGGATGCCAGCGCATCAGCTCCTCCCGCAGGCGGGCCTTGATGTCGGCAGGCCCCTGTGGAATGAAAGAGCAAGGGAATGGCTTGACTGCAGAGTGCGCTAGGTAGGGGACAGATGGATGAAACAGACTGCTACCAACATCAACTGAAGGTCAAGGTGTGCTTAGGACACAACCTATGTGCAGAAAACATCCGCACTTATTTCTGCATAAAGAGTAACATGGCAACAGTGCGAAGGAGCATCCAGGGGGATGAAAGCAAAGCAGTGGTGTATCAAAAGACGCAAACACATCCACACAGGTACGGGGGACATTTCAAATGCAGAGCTTTGCCGGTCAAAGCACATCACACATCTAAATAAGCCTCTCAGTGATCTGAGCTCCAACCTCTCACTGTACAATGTTTACTGCAGTCCATTTTAAAGCAAAAACTTGTGTGTACGGCACAGACATACGAGAAAAACAAGCGTTTGTGTAAGTTCACCTGTACTCCATACAGCAGCACATCTCCAAGGGCATCCTTTGTGTACGCATGACCCTCGGGCAGAGGCCATGCCACATCCTGCGTTTAGGGCATTGACACCGATTGGTAAATTGACCCTTTGCAAAGCAAGTTTGTCATCCAGTAAAGAAGTCTGGCGCGGCAAGCACAAGATCAAAACTCAGGCAGAGCATTGGAAGAACACAGATAGGAAGGGACATTGGAAGTTCAAAGAGACGCACGGTCATGAGGATCCTGTCAGAGGCGAGCCTTAACAGCTGACATATGTGGTCTCTTTCCCAAGCGCAGACCCTCACAATTGCATGCAACAAAGTAGGTTCAGTGGCAGAGAATGCTCTTGACTTTTAACAGGCTGGCAACTTTGGTGATTGTGGAGGCAGGGCATTTGAATATAGGGACACTGGGAGAGGCCATGCAGGCCCTCCTCCCCCCTAAAACCAGCAAACCAGAAAAGCCAGCGTACCTGAACACCCAGACGCAGGGGCTTGCCTGCTGGGCACATCCGCAAGCGTACCATCAGCCTCTCCCAGCTTGCTTTGTAGGCAGCATGCGCGACAGCTGGCTCCAGGGGCCCCAAGCTGGCACGTGCAGCCTGCAACAAGAAAGGAAGCACGCTCAACAGCTGGTGACATACGTGACAGTAGCATACACAAAAGGAGAAAGACATGCGCGATAGCTGGCCATTTGGGCCCCAGGCAGGCAAACACTGCCTGCAAAAGGGAGGAACACATACGCAGTAGCTGGCAGCATACATGACAGTGAACAGCATCTGCGGCAGTAGGCAGCATGCGTGACGGCTGGCTTCAGGTCTCAACCAAGTGAACGTCGCCAGCAACAAGAAAAAAAGCATGCGCGTCAGCTTCAACTTCAAGGGGCCCAGGCTGGCACGCGCAGCCTGCAACAAGGAAGGAAGCATATGCAATAGCTGGCAGCACGCGTGACAGTAGGCAACGTATGCAACAGTAGGTAGCATGCACGACAGCTGCCTTCAAGGGCCTCAGGCTGGCAAACACTGCCTGCAAAAAAAAGGAAGAATGCATGACAGCTGGCAGCGTACATGACAGTAGGCAGTGTACGCAACAGCTGGCTTCAGGGGCCCCAGGCTGCCTACAAGAAAGGAACAGAAAAAACCTCCTAGGCTAATTGCGCAGGCAGCATAACTGCTCCCTGCAAGAAGGTAGAGAGGTCGCCAAAGGCCACTGAAAGCACACACAACTGGAAGGATACAAAAAATGTTGGGCGGAGGGACCACTCCAGCCAAACCAGTGCTAGGAAAAGGATGTAGACAACGGGGTTGCACACAGCCTTGACGCATGCTTGTCGTGTTAGACGGGGGCACCAAAAGCAAGCAAATCAGAGATTCAGCACCAGGACTGGCACCCATCAAGAAACGCCTGGCAAGCCCTAGCGTAGGCGGCCTGCGTGAGAGTGAGATCTGAGTGAGATCTTGATTCATTGACAAGGGTGGCCCATTCCTAGGATCAATCGACATCCAGGCCAAAAAGGCTCAGGGCTGTGCTAGAAGGCCGCGACTTGTATTAAACAGCTTTTTCATCACTGGCCGACAACATTGTCTCTACGGACAGCTCTTTTACAGCAGTTGCGGCATTTCAAAAAGCATTTGAATACCCTGCACGCCTTGCCTTGCCAGGACAGCTTTTGTTAAAAGCCTCACGAACCCTCCTTTATAAACAGCTCAGCTGAATACAAAGGTGACCCGTTTGGAGCATCCAAAGAAAAAAACATCTTTTTCCAACTGAGCGTTGGCTGCTATCACGTCCAATACCTCCAAGCACCTACTGTTTCTTGCTTCAGCTCAGGTGCCCTTGCAGGCAAGTAAAACTATGTAACCCTTTCCTTTCCTTTTCTTTCCGAGCAACCACTGCGAAAAACAGCTCCCCTGAGCTTGCCTTGTGCCGCCACTGTATTCTTTTGCCTTTTCTCTTTGCAAATGTGGAGGCACATAAAATCTTTTAAGCACCCACCTCTACAAACAGCTCCCCTGAGCTTGCCTTGCGCCGCCACTCTGCATCCTTTGCCTTCTCTCTTTGTAAAATGCGCTCGCTTTCCACTGCACGGAACGCGTTTGCGGCTGCTGCCTGCTCCTTTGCTCGCGCAGCAGCTGCGGCAGAGGTAAATGCGCCTGCAAGGTTCATGAGACATGCTGTTGAAAGAATGCATCTGCGTGTACGTGCGTGTGTATGTATGTGTTGTGTGTGTATATGTGTGTGTGTGCGCATAACTTTGCATGCCTTCCTGGATCCTCTTATGTCGACAATTTCTTGTGCTTTTCTTAAGAAAGGCAGCCCTTTTGGGGGGGCTCAGAACAACATCTGGGACACACAGAAGTTAGCAGCTGACAGCCAAAAGCCAGGGGACCTGATTCCTCAGGTAGATTACATTGCAAAGCGTCTTACTGATGCTCCAAATTGTTAGTCCTGGAAACAAAGGGCATGCTGGCAAACATTAACACTCGCTGGCACTCGCTGTAGTGGTGTAAGCAATGGAAACACATCATATGTGGCATTAAATCTAGTTCATCTTTTTTATGGGCCCCCTCCGTTATACTCACTTGTTTCTGCTGCTGCCTTTTGCCGCCTCTTCTCTTGCATCTCCCTCCACATGCGATCCGCCCACTCATCCTCAGTTTCCGTCGTGGCACCTCCCACGCCGCTCCAGTAGGTCCTGCAGAAGAGAGTAGGTACAATGCTGGCAGAAGTTCACGTTTACATGTACAAGAATCAGTCCCATTCGGTGACATATGAAACACAGTATCTTGGCAGGATTCACATCGGGAGACACCAACCACAGGAAGCACCGCCTTCGAGTAAGATTGCATTGGCTAATTGCTTAGCACCTGTCTCCATCACTTTCCTATACAACAAACCAATTGTGTCAGGGCGTGTCTTTCCTGGAGCACGCAACATTTCTCATCTCATTCTTTGGCTTCTTTTGTTCCCATCGGCTGGGACCTGATACGGGCCCTCACAGGATCCCTAGGGTTCTCACCCAGTACCTCTGGGCCTAGCTTGCTTCCTTCCTTAAATTGCAAGTGGGGAGGCTCAGGTGATAAATATTTCATTCTGTCGTCCAGCTCTACAGAGTTCTCGTGTCAGTTCTGATCTCTGGGTTTTTCTGCGTGGTTGTCTTTTTCCCAGCCCCCTGTAAGTGATGTAAATTACCATAAGGTCCGCCCAAATAAACCTCAGGTAGCACACCCAGGCCCTTTTGTGAGGCTCATCTCTGTGCAGTGGCAGACAGGGTCAAATGGTGCAATGTCAAATGGCGAATGCAGCATCAAAAAGTGCATGCAGTGTCAAATGGCACGTAGATGACACACCCTGGGTCACCAGCATAGGTTTCCTCAGGCATCCAGTCCTCCATGTCTGAGCTGCACTCCTCACGCAGGCGCTGCTGCCAGGCCTCCTCCTCAGCGCTCCTGCCACCCCTCTGTGTGTGAGTGTGTGTGTGTGTGCGCGTGTGTGTGTGTGCGTGTGTGTGTGTGTGTGTGCGTGTGTGTGTGTGTGTGTGTGTGCGTGTGTGTGTGCGTGTGTGTGTGTGTGTGCGCATGTGGTGTGTGTGTTCCACAAACGTTGGAGGGCAATACGTCGTGATCGAGCAGAGAAAGAGGACTGCATTGATGGAGCTGAAAGGGCACAACAGACATGTCATGGTTGCGTATCCATTTTCCGTGTGTGCCTTGAGAGCACAGGAGAAGCACTGTTGCAGCTTTGCCAGGGTCCAATCTTCTGATGGCAAATGCAGAGGGAAGTATGTGGGCAGGCTAAATTGCAGGCTTTAAAATCAATCCCACACTCAGAACGCCTCTGCATCCCACGCCAATGCTGAGCACATCAATAAGACGGTTAAGGTTAGCACATCAATCAGAGGTCCTCAGGTTCTCAAAGACACTGATACACTGCTGCAGCACACACCAATCCTAAGCATTATCAGTGCATGCATGCACGCGCGCATCTTTGACTTTTCCAGCAATTTCCCCTTCCTTCCTCCCCCTTGCCTGCTCAAGGAGCAAGGAAAAGAGAGCAAGAGCAGTTTTTTAGGAGCAAGAGCAGCCAGCAACGTACTAGGAGCAGCGCTCTTGGGGCAACAGCAGCACTCTAGGGGCAGCAGCAGCGCTCTAGGAGCGAGAACAACGTTCTAGGAGCAAGCAAAGCAGAGCTAGAGCAGCACATCAGTCTTTCTCAGCTCACAAGTAGGGATGGCCAATCCCATATAAACGTGCCTCACAATTCACAATTTTCCTGCGACAAGTAAAAATATAAGGCATTTATATAGGAAAATTTTAAGTTTCGAATCGACCAACCTTACTCAGCAGTGACAAGCAGTCAGGCGCTTTGAATGAAAGCCTTTTTACCCACTTTGCAACCTTGCCCACCTTGCCAGGAGTGCTCAACATCATTGCCTGCATCCAGGCCCCCCAACATCAGGCAAGCAGCTGCAGAAAACTTGCTGAGCTCACCAATTTCCAGAAATGCTTTCATTTTCTGGAAGTGCTCAACAGCCTCACGCACACCCATGCCCCCCAAGATGAGGCAAAATGGCGCAAGCACTTGCTCTGCTCACCATTTTACTGAAGTAATCCCCAGCTTCACGCAAAAGCATGCTCCCAAAATCAGGCAAGCAGTTGCAAAAAAACTCGATGAGCTCACCGATTTCCGGAAATGCTCAACTGACTCAAGCAAACCCTTGCCCTCCAGGGTCAGGCAAGAAGGCGCAAGAAACTTGTTCTGCTCACCATTTTCCGGAAGTGCTCAACAGCCTCACGCGCACCCATGCCCCCCAAAATCCCCTTGGACCAGTCAACTTCCCCCTCCAGGGCAGCAGGGGGTAGACCATCTTCAGGGCTTGTGGGACCTAGTCTACGAGGCTCACTCCTGCATGCAGAAAATCCATGCATATTTATGGACGTGCGCGCGTGCGTGGTGTGTGTGTGTATTTGTGTGTGTGTGTGTGTGTGTGTGTGTGCCTGTGTGGGTACATTTGCATGCATGTGTGTCTGTGTGTGTGTTTGTGTGCATGTATGAATGACTTATGCGCTTATGTGCGTCTTTCAGCACCTTTTTCTATCCCGGGCTGTTTATGAGCTGCTTGCTGCTTACCTAAAGAAAAGTGTTGTATGCTTATGTGCGTCTTTCAGCACCTTTTTCTATCCTGGGCTGTTTATGAGCTGCTAGCTGCTTACCCAAAGAAAAGTTTTGTATAAGAAACACACACACTTTGGAAATTCAAAGTTTTTGCGAGAGATGAGAGAAGGGCAAAGAATTTTTGTTTATCTTGAGCATGTCCTTGAGAAAGGGTCTAAAGCAAGTTTAAAACAAGCATGAAAAACTTGAACACATGCATCTTTTGGCACAGTATATTGCAAGCTCAGAAGGATCCGCTTATCTAAGCTGTCAGTAGGAAAGCCTGGGGCACGTGGAGGATAAAATGTAAGGGCCTATCTGCTCCAAACTTTTTGGGTACTTCTGCAGCACCTTTTGCATAATCCTGCATTACTAGCATTTTACTTTCAGCTGATTGTCCTGCCATGAAAAGCCTCAATTCTGGAGATGCTTCATAATTTTACAAGATCCTTTACTACCCTGTTTATTACAATTGTCATTGGTTTTCTGGACTTGCAATTCAGCTTTTGTCTCAAAAAAGCTCTGCTTTTTTTCACGCCCTTTTGAGCCAAAACAGACCCAGCTGACATGGTGCAGATTTTCGTGTCCAGATAGAACTTATCCATGTCATTTTTCCTTGGTTGGCGCCAGGATTGCACCAGTAGCAGTAGGTCATCTCCGTCCTTTTTTTCTGTTTTGATCTTTCCTTACCCTGAGGATTCTTGGGGTAGGGCCGCTTGGACGAGGCGCCGTATACTCTGGCCCCGATTATTGCTAATATCAATGTCAGGAGGGTGGTCGCACTGCAACACACACAAAAAAAGGGGGGAAACTGTACATGTGGCAGGAAGGAGTGCGGGGGACGGGGCAGGGCTTACACGCACCTTTAAAAACTTGTGATTTTTGGGCAGGCTGGAAGAGGAAATATGCAGCAAGTCCACATTTCATGCCTGCAGCAAGGTCCACAACCATGACTAACCGAGACACTTCTCATAAAGGCCGGTGGTTGCAGTCGGGATTGCAATCCCAGCAGGAGCCCCAATTTTGAGCAGCACCCTGCCAAATATGAGCAGGGGCGTGTCAAATCACACCTATAGAAAATCCAAAATGTGTACATTGTCCAGCAAGGGGGACCGAGACAGACCTCGATGGGAGCTGCACAAGGGATTGTTTCCTTCAGAAAACAGGTCACTCCTCTCATGCGCATCAAATACAGAATCCATTCAAACTGCACATGAATATCTGTAAATAATTATGAAGAGCATGAGCACATGAAACACTTGATTGGGGTGAAGGTGTGCAGTCTAATAGTGTCCAAGGGTATATAAATAAGTCAAAATTGCACAGGTGCAAATTTCTGCGCACAGGGCGCACCTGCAAGATCTTCATCACGCACACCACGTTCCTGTGCAGGGAGGCCAAGTGGGCAGGCGTGTTGCCGGCAGTATCCTGCGCTTCTGTGCTGGCACCCAGGCTGCATATGAACACAATCAGGCAACATCATTGGCTTGGCATGGGAGGGTAGAGGATGAAAACGAGAATGAGGAGGTTGGCTTATCTATTGCAAAAAAGCATTTAAATTGTGTGCTATTTCATCACTTGCACATCAACTTAGTTCAGCAAATGTTTGCTTAGGAGAGGGGACCAGGAAGCATTAGCTGGAATCGTTGACATGAAAATATAGCTGACATGAAAAAGCAAGCCCAGAGGTGGAGGCTGTCTGTGCACAGCCCTGGCCAAAAGAAACAGCTTAGGTTAGGATTATACTCTGTCCAACAATTTGAGGAACAGAGGCAACGCAGGCCCCGGCTTAGCAGAAATTCAAAGACAGGATTTGCCGCAGGAAAATAATTCCTGTTCTTGGCATACCTGAGCAGCACATCAACCACATCCGCGTGGCCTTGTTGGCAAGCCTGCACACAGGATGCAACAACACGTTCAAAGAATGTGACTTGTGGGTGGGTTGAAGGTCATGCACTGCATCGATTCTTGCCCTCTAACACACGAAGAGGGTCCGTGCTTCTGCACGACCCTCCTGACAAACAGTGCACAAGAAAAGAGGCTCAGGGGCTCCGCAAGGGTTACAAGGGTTACAAGGGGAAAAAGCCTCCGCAAGACAAGCTTGGAAAGTCATTGTTTTGTTTCCTGCTAGCTCAGGGCTTTCACAGTATGAAGAGAGGCCAAAGCACATGAAATTTATTTGACACAAAGAGAGAGTGCCTTACCAGCGAGTTGTTGTGCAGATTCAATAAAATTTTTGTGCGTATTGGAGTAAAGATCAGCATTTCTCTGGGAAACCTGCAGCCCAATTCATGAGGGTTTCCCACCCTTAATTAGAATGAGCTGGTGCTCTCCTTGGACAATAACCCCAAATTCCTGCAAGGTTGCACGCATCACTGTGTATGCTTGTGCTCATGGCTCTCTCGCACTCCAGGAACAAAACAAATACTCACTGTGTGCAGCAGCGTCTGGCCATAGCTGTCTTTGACGGACAAAAGGAGAGGCGTGAGGGTGTTGGCCGAGTCCTTTACAAGCCCTCCCAGCTTCTCAGCCTTTCCTTTGCGGACATAGTTGCCAACCTTCTTAATCAGCTGCTCAGGATGCTCAAGCAATCTGTGAGTCAAAGATTGGAGAAGCAGTTGAAATGTTGTGCATGGACATGGCATTATGCTCGTCTTACACACATGTGCCTTCCAACATAGGCTTTAATGGATCAAAGGAGTATACAGAGCATATATAAATCCATTCTCCAGTACGCTCTTTCACTTTGAGAAGGTTTGAGAGCCTGAAATGGCCTTTCCTGACCGTATCTGAAATTACCTGGAGATGCGTTCATGCCGCTTTGCCTTCTTGCTGCTCTTCTTGCTGCTTTTCTTGCTGCTGCCCATCCTGCTGAACCATTCTACTCTCAAGCTATTGGCTTATATATTTTTGCACAGAGCCAGAACCACCATGGAGCCACTCATTGCGTGGCATGACCGAAGTTGATGGCATGGCCTACGTTGAAGTGGTCATGTCACACATCGCTAATTTAATATTCATTTCAATGTTGCAGATTTTGAAGATTTTCCCAATTTGTTCTGGAGGATTAAACGGTTCATACCATTACATGTGAAAACCATATACCGGTATTAGGGATCGGCGTATAACGTTACCTGGAGTAATTCATAACGTTTTACACCTTTGGGACTTTACATGCTGCATATGTTCTCCTTGGTGCAGAACTTGGAATTTTTTCATTTGCCTGTGGATCCTGTTAGCAATGGTACCCATAAATACCCATAAATTCAGCACAGTATGCTTTTCCTCCTCTGATATTTATAGATGGTCTTCTTTGTTTCAGAGGAGGAGGAGGAGGAGGAGGAGGAGGAGGAGGAGACTTCTAAGCAAGCCTCCTTGACTCAAGGAGGCCTAGCTCGGAGCTAGGCCTGGCAAGAAAAAGAAAAGAAAAACTACGTAGACAGAGAAAACTCTCCCTACATCAATTAAGGAAAGCTAGGCCTGGCACTTTTCTAAATTCCTAGGTGTGCTGCATCTTATTCACTTAGCAGGCACCTTCACAATTTATTCGCACATTTCTCACTCCTTATGCAACATGTCCTCTAAACATCTCTTTCACGACTAATTTGATGTTCGTTCATGTACAAATGAAAAGAAAAAGAAAAAACTACGTAGACAGTGAGAACACTCCCTCCATCGATTAAAGAAAAAGAAACACGTTGGCTCAAAAGAGCCCTAAGTCGCCTCCACCACAAAGCAGAAACAAAAAGAGCTAGTGGGTATTTGGAGGGTTATAGGAAGCACCTGGCTCCAGACCCTGGCTGTGAGGAGTATTCTTGTTTTCAATCGCGCGCCTAGTGGTTACAAGTTAGTGGGCGTACTTTACAGAACGTGCAGGGAGTTCACATGCAAAGTTTATAGCCTAGCTGAGCTTAATGATGGTCGTGGCCTGATTTTTTGAGTTGGTCTATGGCGTTTCCATTATAACGAGTTCCACAGCACCCAGAAGTATGGTGTGTATTGACACAGGTTTTCCATTGACATTCTTACAAAGGTCTGCATGCTGCCGCTGTGCTCCCTCCAACTGCTGCCCAGGCCTTATACTTTCACAAGATTCAAATCTTAAAAAATGCACATGCCGCTGGTCAGCACTCCGTTGATGGGGCTGTCTAATGTGGAAAGCTGCGCTGTTCCTGTGTGAGGTGCTGTGCCTGCTGTGTAACACATGTGACCTGTACCCTGAACCTTTGCCTCTGCATTAATCATACGCAGCTGTCATGATACCCTCTTACTTTGTACTTGGTGTTGTTGCTCTCTCTTATGCTAACCCAGAGTGCTCATCTGTTTTACTTTATTATTTATCTCTCAGTGCATGATCAGCCTGTAGTGCATTACGTCGTAGAGATTTCAAGAACCAACAGATGTCCTGGTGGTGGAGGGGACTCACGGCTCTTCTGAGCCAATGTGTCTCCTCTTCCTTAATTGATGTAGGGAGAGTTTCCTCTGCCTACGTAGTTTTTCTTTTCTTTTCTTTTCTTTGTCCTAGGTTTAGCCAAGTTCGCGTCAGCATGCCTGAAATGCGGTGACTGCCAGTGACTTATATGCTTTGTTTTTGTCCTCCAGCTCGGACTGGTTTGGTTACAGGCTCCTGTTTTGCTTCAGCTAAGCTTCTCTTGAAGCCAGGTACAGCTATGCCTCTTTTTTATTTATTTCTTTACTTGGTACACCGGTGTGGACTTATTTTGTTGGCTAGAACGACCATGAATCCTCTCTATTCGCAACAGTTATTTCTTTTCCTCCATGAGGAAAATCGGTAACAGTGTAATCACCAAATCGTCACAAAAGCTGGCACTAGGATTCACGGCTCCAAAGAGTCCTTAAAGAAAGAGAAAAAGCTACGTAAGCAGAGAAAACTCTCCCTACATCAATTAAGGAAAGAGAGACACATTGGCTCAAAGAGCCATGAGTCTCCCTCACCAGAAGATGAGAGGGGAATTAATGTGGATCGGGTGGGTTTCTGGCAGCACGCTGCTCCAGGGCACCAGTGTCATGATGAGTGTCAATATTTTCAATGGCATGTCTGGTAAAGAGTCCACAATAGGGAAGATAGGTTTGACAACAGTCGCACAACCAAGGCCCAGCAAGCCGAGAAACCTCAGTGCGCAAGCAACAAAAGAAGCACATTGGCCCTTACTTAGCAGCAAATGGCTATAAGGTTCCCTGAGAAAATGTTGCTCCATGCGTGCTGGATAGAAACCCCTCCTTAGCGTGCAAATGCTTCAGCTATCAAGCTGAGTTAGGCCTGCCTATTCTATCTTCAGAAACCAAGCAAAAACAATAAAATGGAAAACAAGCCTTCTTTCTATTCAGTGTGCTCAACCAAAGCAGCTGTAGTCTAATGAGAGCCGCTCTCGGAGCAACATAAAAACACCCCGTGGTGCCAAGTTTGGCGATGCGGGCTAGCTCCTGCTGTCCCTGGCCCCTTCAGCTGAGCCACCCTGGGCAGCCGTGCTTGCTTGCTGCCCAGGCCGAGCGATGCGCAGCTGGCAGCAGCTGTCATCCCAAGCCTTGCAGTTGTCCATTGACACAATGACGCCATGCCTCCTGCATGCAGCACAGCAGGGATCAAAAAGTGAGCAATGAAAGCACCATGGGTTTTGAAAGTATTGGAGGTCATCAAGTTGCCCCAAATCAAAGTGAGCATGTTACAGTGATGGCCTGGCTTGGGGCCTGTGACACTGCCCCAGCTTCCCTTAGCTTGCATAATATTGTCCCGCATTTCCTAAAAATCAACAAAATAGTTGCAATCTGTTTACGCTGTCATACAACACCCCCCTCATCATAAATTTTGGGTATCCCACACATGCCTGCCGGGCAAACAGCGTCCTTGCCAAGAAAATTTTCTAACTGCCTTGCTGCAAGGTAGGCCTGGTCAGATTTCACTAAGATTTAATGTGCGTGTCAAAGTTGCAACAGGCCCATGGGAAACTCTAAAAGGTGCTGCTGTTCAGAGGGTTGCATGATGTCCAAGCGCACACACCGCCCCTCCAAACAAACTAGAGGTGCTCTAAAATCTCACTGTTGCATTTCGTACATGCCTTCTCATTCCATGCATTTGCACTCCCATCAATGTCTCAGTCACTCTCCCCTTCCCCCTCCTCCCAATAATCCGCAATGTCTTCATTGCTTGGTCAACTCCCCAACATTACCTCCTCTCTCATGCTGTTCATCCAGATTAATTTCTGATCTTTTACAGCGCTGCTGCTGGCTCTAACCCTTTGGCATTAACACATAAGTTTGGGTTCTGCTGCTGGATTGCTTTTTCTGGTGCTCTTTAGAAGCGGAGGCTACAGAGGTTGTGCTATCCCAGCTATCAAGTCCCTCGTACGGCTTGTGGCCATACTTCTTCTCGCTCATATCTAGGGTGCAGAACACAGAACTAATACTACCATACCGACACTGGGGAGTTTACGAATATTTAAATATTTATTGGGCTCCCTCGCAATCCGTAGTGACTTTTGAAGTTGCTTTCTTCAAGGCCTCGTAAAGGATGTTGGTTTATATCCCTATAATCCAGGCACCACCTCCTCCAAAGGTAGTTTGGGTGCAGCTGCTCCCCATCAAGCTTCCTGGCAGGGAGGAGGTGCACCCAGGGCAGCTGGCAGCTGAGGCAGCAGCTGGGAGCGTGGGGGAAGCAGTGTGGGCAGGGGATGCCTGCCTGGAGGAGGTTGCAGCCATTGCTCCTGAGGAGTTTGTGGACCCCACAGCCACAGCTCCCAGTCGAAAGGAGGCCAGGGGCAGGGGAAGGGGTTCAGGCACATGGGAGCAAGCTACTGCACAAAGCCAGAGGGGCAGGGGCAGGGGCAGGAGCAGGCAGGGGCGAGTGAGCCGATGGAGGTGTCTGAGGATACCGCGGAGTCCACAGATGAAGAAATGGAGGAAGGGGATGAATAGAAGCAGAGAACCAGTGCAAGAGACGCGAAAAACGCAGAAGTTCCTAAATTTTGAATTTTTTTGGCAGACCTCGTAAAGCCTTAATGTTCAAAATTTAATTAATGAAATTATTTTGGGACCTTGTAATAAATCAGTGTCGTAATGCATTAGTGACGCTACGGTATTTATAATATAAAATGACATATCTGTAACGTTTTGTTCACATAATTACATAACATATATATATATATATATATATATATATATATATATATATATGAGACGAGGTTCACAGTACAAATGTTTCAGAAACTTCAGTTGGAGTGGGGAGGAGGCCAGCACTGAAACCTCCCCACGAGAAAGGAGAAGCAAGCTAGCTGAAAAGGATGGAGATGGCGTGGTGCGCAAGATGTGCATAAGGGCCCACAGGACACCTGCTAAGGCCAAGCGCCACCTGGAGGTCCGTTGTTAGGAGCTCAAGCAGAGCAATGATGTGGTGATCGTGTCAGATCAGGAGCAGGCCATGCTGAAGTGCAAAGGCTGTGATGAGGTCATGAGCCCTCCTCGTAAACATGCACGCAGCACAGCTCTCCACGCAAGCGCCCTTGCGAGGAAGAGGAGATGACTGACTCGGATGACGGTGAAGCATCAGGCTGCTGTCAACAAGGACTTGCTATGCTTCATCTCTCTTTCGTCTCTCTTGCCTAGCTTACTAGTTATTGCAGATGCATTTCAAGCTGAAGTTTTGGAGAAACCATGTTTTGAATGCTTGTTTTGGCAGCTCCAGTGTGGGCAAGATGGATAGATGAAACAGTTGCTGGAACGAAGCAGCTATTGAGAGACTGCACACAGCCACACTAGAGTTATTAGCCATCTTTCTGCTCATTTTTATTCTGAGAGGGACTTGACCTGGGGTGTGGGGACTTGACATGGGGTGTGACCAATTAAATCCTGGGGTGCAAAACCCTTCCACCCCCATGCTGAGGAGAATTTTTGAATTTTGGGGTTTATTATTAAATAACAAGTAATACAATATGACATATTATATACCAAACAATTCAAAAATATAACTTTATGTTCCGCACCCTACTTGTACCACAAAGACACAAAAAGTATCATTCACCACCATCCTGCACTCTCCAGCAAACCTTAGGAGATGAAGGCTCAGGGGATTTGGCGGAGCTTAGCAGCCCCTCCCTGGCGCCAAGCATAGCAGTCCACAGCATTGAAGTTGCTGCTGACGACCCTGGCGTTGGCCAGGACAAACGCGGCCACGGAGGTGCCCTTTCAGGGCCTGGATTTACATCCCTGCTTTTGTGTGCCTCTCCGTGGGACCCAATCCAACAGGCATCAGTGTCCCTCGCAACAACCCAAAATCACTTGCAATATTACCAGCAGACCTCTCACATACTCGCTCATGCAGTTTAAGCCTAAGCAGGGTCCTTCTCAAAAATGGCAGTTAGCAGGGGTTACCAAGAAGTGCAGTATTGGACACATGCTGCACTCGAGAATCTAAATTGACAAAAACACACCTGCATACTCGAAACAAGCAACCCCTTTCACTCAGAGCTGAGTTTGGAAGTAACTGGTAGTATATCACCCATCTTTGGCATAGATCGTAGCGCCTGACCAAGCAACTTGCCCACTTTCATGTACAAGTAATTCAATTACGAGTCTTTGGCGCGAAGGGTGATTTGAGGCCTTAGTTATTTGAATACCGCACCAACAGGTGATCATCCTGCACCCCTGAAAATTTTTTTATTTCTGATTTCCGCCCTAATGCCCTTTGCACCTTCATTTTGCAGTATTCCGCACATTCCCGCAGGGGCAAATAGCCCTTTTTCACCTGCAAACTTTCCCCTTCTTACCCGCACACTTTTCAGATGTTTAGCACACGCATGGAGAGTAAGCAGAACTTGCCAAAACTGCCACTGGAGGAAGTCCAAAAAGAACAATGTTTGGTTTTCCGTGTACTCCAACCCAAAGTGATTGCAATCCATGATTGCATGCTGTATACCTCTTTGAACACTGCTTAAAGAATAAGCTACCATGCAGCTCAACAATGGAGCCACCTAGGCTTGCCCTTCTGCTCTTCCTCAATGTGCTACATCTGCACGCTGCTGTGCAGCATGCGCATGCAACCTTCTCCAGGCCTGGAACTTCTTCCTCCTTGCTTCCCGTGCTCCTCCTGCCAAGTTATGAGTTGCTCACCCAGCTGTCCCATACCCAGACAGCGGGTCTTTTGGGGCCTTCCTGCTCCTTCCTTTTAATCTTGAAAACATTTACTTTTTACAATCCTGCACAACCCCGCAGCCTCTATTATTAATTTTCCGTGTGCACGCAGTCATCCTGCACCCCTCACAAACGTTATTTTTGCGGGATGACTACAAAATGGTAAGGTAGGATTTTATTCAAATCATATCAGCAGCATCCTCCCACTGACACGCAAAAATATGCTGTCACACCTACCGGTACTCATGCATCCACAACAGGCCATGATGGCAACAAAACTCAGAAAGCAGGAAGGGCGTCTCTTCCTGCAATTGGGACCGGGAAGTAATAGCCAGCTGAGAGCACAATTGCGGGCGATCATTGAACCAACGATGGCGAAAGCAAAGTAGGTGTAGGGCCGACCAATTCATATATGTGCGTCATATATTTTATGATTCCCTGCAAGAAAGTGGAAACATACAGCATTTGCATGCGGAATTTGCCAACCGTAAGTATGAGCCCTGAGTATGAGCTTGATGCAGGGGTGAGTCACTTTGAAACTTGTACAATCAATGGTCAGGTGGCTGGTGAGGTAAGGTGATGTGATGTGAGCTGTTGGCCTTCGGCTCCTACAATTCAAAGCACGGACAGCCAATTACAGTCGTTGGACCCTCTAAAACTCTTCATGATATTTTGAACGGGAAGGAGGTGCTTAGCATCTTCAAAGCTTAGAGGACACTCCCTTTTAGCAAGCCCCATGGAAAGACTTTTAGCTAAGTTTAATGATTGGTGTGAGTTTGGGTAACAGATGCACGGTACTTGCCAATTGGTCATGGTAATTGCCATGTTGAAATATGACAGAGCAAGTTTCTAGTAGATGCCTTATCAATCTCCCCAACATCAACTTCAATGGAATATTTACTTGTCATGTCAGTGGCACACCTTGTTAATGGATACCAGGCAAAGGCAATAATTTCCGAGAATGCAGAGCGCATGCAACATTTTTACATGGATTCTTTTTAAAAGTGCACGCTTGGGTGGAGAGGAAATCAAGGTTGCTATGCCAGCAACTTCCCCATTGAACTTGGTATGCTGCAGCATACGCAACAGTTAGTTGGTGCACGTTCCGTATGCCCTGCAACAATACATGCATATAGATGCAAGTAATTTGGAACTTGACATTAATTCTTACTTCAGCAATTTCACTGCATCGGCAGCGCATCAACAGTGCAGCAGTGCCACATCAATCTCAATTTCTGAAATGTATATGTTTTTTGTTTCTTAATGTTAGATACGTGCCATGCAGTTCACTTGTGAAAATAACTCTTTAACCAGTGCATACACTACACTCGATTGTGTTTACACTCAAAAGATCAATGTCAACACCGCACCTGCGTCAGTAGCTCATGGTATGCACACTTGGAGACCTTCAGCATTGTTTCCCGGTCGTCGCCTTCCACTGTGTGCTCCACCAGGCCCCCCATGTCTTGCAGCATTGCAGGCAACAGACCCACCGCCTGGCGGTACATGTCTTCACGCAAGATATGCCTGCAGGCGCAAAGACAGGGATAAGTGGCACGCGTCTTTACGTGTGACAGGTCTACTACCTGGAGGCAGTACATAATTCTAGGAGCGCGGCATGCTCACTGCCTGGAGGTACATGTTTTTACCCAAGGTGTGCCTGCAGGCACAGTGACAGAGATGAGTGGCGCGTGTCGCAAGGAGTGGGACAGGCCCACCGCCCAAAGGTACATGCTTTTACACGGGATGTGCTTGTAGATGCAGTGAGAGGGATGAAGGGCACGTGTTTGGAAACATGGTGAAGCGCTGCTGCACATCTTTCTGAAGGGGCATGGCAATAAATGAGGGCTCAGGAAGCCTCGAGGCATTGGAAGAAGCAGCACAGATGAGCTACAGCAACATTTCTTGGATGCAAGCTGCTGCATGCCTTTGCTGCGTTGCAAGTGAGCATCAAGCCAGTCTGCCCAACACAACCCTGAAAGGCAAAGTGCAGTTTTAAAATGTGAGCAGAAAGTGCATCTGTCAAAGCTTCAAGATGCGTTCTGACTCAAGTGCCACACAGCTATCTAGAAGGCAAGAAGCTTCGACTCGCTTTTAAAGGAACTAGACAGAAGCAAATTCTACTCAAGCAAGCACATGGCCACTACTGTAATGCAACCAAGTCTCGCCACCCACAAAGCAACACACACACATATACGCACATATACACACGGGCATGCACGCACGCACACGCACATACGCGCGCGCACACGCACACGCACGCACGCACACACACACACACACACACACACACACACACACACACACACACACATACACACACACGCATGGCGCACGCGCGCGCACACCTTCCTCATTGCATAGCTTCATTATAGCCCAGGCGCTGGTATCAACCATTTCCTCTTAAAACCAAGTAAAAACCAACCATACAAGGACATACATGTACATACATATATGTATATATATGCATGCATTCCACCAAACACACACAAACACCAGCGTACTGTGTGTCCTTTCCCAACAAGCATTCTGTGGAACCCACAGTGCAGCCAAGGTGTGTACGGCTCTTCATCCCTGAGAGCCAACTGCTTGAAGCTATATATCAGGCACAGCTCCTGATACTGGAGTACCATCACAACTCCTCATACCTAAGAACCCACATCTCGGAGTGCAGGGTACGGCGAAGCAAGGGAATCACACCTGAGCTGTGATAAGCTTGAAGCTTTGGACATTACCATACCAGTTCAGGTGTCACATCTCACCCGAAACCGTACCTGAGAAAAGGAACTCATACCTGAGAACCCACAGCTTAAAGCGGTGGATAGAGCGCACGGCTCCTCATACCCCAAAAGCCATAGCTCAATAGTTCTGAACATCTGCACAGCTCCTCATACCTGAGAGACCGTAGCTCAATACTTCTGTGAGCGCCTGCACAGCTCCTCATACCCAAGAACCCACATCTCGGAAGCGGTGGATAGGGCGCAGCAAGGAAATCATACCTGAGAGACCACAGCTTGAAGCGGTGGACATGATCATACCTGCTCAGGTCTCACGTCTCACCTGAGATCAAACCTGAGGAAGCCATACCTGAGCACCCACAGCTTGAAGCGGTGGATTGGTCGCAGCAAGGAAATCATCATGGAGCCCAGATTGGTGCGGATGATTTCGCGGACCTGAAGAGGGGCAGCAGCAGGGCCGAGCGCTTTTGATTGGCGCTCAATGGAAACGCTTGCACTGTCTCCCATTCTGTACCCCTGCATGCCAAGCCTACTTTTCCGCATAGTAGCATTATGAATGTAATGAAATCTGGGATTTTGAAGGCTGGGGATCGTAATAAAATGGGTTATGCGCTTTGAAGGGGCGCAATGTCATTTTTACCCCCATGTAGACCGCTGAAGGGACCTGGACTCGGGCAGAAGGTAAATGTCAAAAAAGGAATGCCACATTGCTGGGGAATACAAGTCCTCCTTAAAGCACGGTTTGAGCAACAAGTTCCAGGCTTGCTGGCTGCAGGAATGTGATAGCCAATTGTGGCTTAAGGATCAATGCCACATTAGCGCCATGTTCATGCGCGAGGTGCTGGACTCCTTGCATTGCCACAGCAAAGCCCTTATTCCTGCTTCTGCTCCCAAAGCAAACAGCATGAGTGACAGCAGCAGGGACATCAGGGACAGTAGCATTAGTGACAGTGGGTACAGCAGCGCAGATGAGCGAGGGGGGTTGCTTTAGATGCCCCAAGTGGATGAAGCTGGCTGAGCTGGTTCTTGTCACGGTGCTGCTTTAGTAGAGGATGAGCGCATATTTTCCTCTGAAGTACCTGACAAGCCCTCAGTACAGTTACTTTAAAGAGAAGCACACCAATGAGTGTGCTTGAGGATTTAAGAGCATGGAGTATTCTTTGATGTCCTTCCCCTACCCTAATGCAATTGGCAAGTGGCTATGTGCAAAAACGCGTGGAGGATACGGTATGGAAGCGGATATTGGTGAAGCGCAATGTGCTTGGTGGACTTGTTACTTGGGGACTTGATATGACTTGGGTGCTTGGACTATCAAAACTTGAACATTTGGAGCTGCATGCATGCTGAAACTTCCTTGCTTGGTGGACTGGTCTGCATGCAAGGCGAATGAGACAATGACAAACATTAAGTTGTATTTACAATGAAACACTCAAAACACAAGGGCACGACACAATGCAGCATTGAAAGTAAAAATGGTTGCTACCTCACCCTGCCGCAAGGCTGCAGGCCTTGCGGCGGGCTTGGTGGACAGTAATAAAGCACCATTCCTCAAAAGAGGAGATTTCCCTGACAGTAATGAAATCTTGGTTTTGCCAACACGAGAGAATAAAAAGACTTGCTGCATCATGAAAATGAAAGGCTTACTGCACCATAAGGCTTGCTGCACAAAAAAAGGGCTTGCTGCATAAAAGAAAGGCTGGCTGCTACATGAAATTGAGAGAAAAAAGGCTGGCTGCATGCTGCCTTTCTAGCAGACAATACTTCATGCCATGCATCACTCATCGGTGTCAAAAGTACGAAATCTGTGCAGGATCAAACACTGGCCCAGCTGGTTCAAAAGCCATCACTTAGAACACAATTCAGGTTCCAACGCACCAGCCTGGTGTCTTCGATCTCGTCATTTAGGATGCGGTAAGTAGCCACTGAAAGACAGCACATGAGCATGGAACGGTGGTCCCCAGGCTGAAGTGGCTTGTCCTTCACGTATTTGTTGTACAGGTGTTCAAATTCGCTCTCCACCTGTAGTGGATGAGCATCAAGCTTGCGGTTGTGCAAAGGTGGCCCCTAGGTTCTGACGCAGGGAGAATGAAGAACTTGCATATCTAGCTCATCCAATAGCATGGCGTCGTTTCTCTTGCATGCATGCGTGGATGCTTCTGTGTCTAAATTTGTCCTTGGGTGCAAGATTTTGCATCCACATGCAGAGTCGCCTGCATCTTTTGTCCTCAAAAGTTTGATAAGAAAATAAGCATCACTTTACAACATCATGCAAGGCGTGCAAGCATGCTAGGAGATCTTGATTTCAGGAGGTGCTCCATGCTTGCACAAGCCCTGAACTAGGCAGTAAACTAGCCTGCATGAATGAACAAACCTGCTGGAAGACCTCCTTCTGACGTCCCATAATTGTCTTCACTTGGCCTGTTTTGGCGATGTAGTTCAGCTGCTTGTACAGTGCTGTGAACCAGTTACGCTGAACCCCGAAAGGATCATCGAAGGAGGACGCATACTGCGCTGACTTGAGGGGCACATTGGCATTGGCATCTGTGTACAGCTCAGAAGTGGAGAAGACTTGAGCAGGTTGACTCTCACGCTGGTGGGAGGTGGAGGGAAAAGCAGAGGAGGAGGTGTTTGATGATGTTGGAGCGCTGTGATCAGATGCAGTGTGGGGGGGGTGAGATGACTCCATGTGTGTGCTCCGTTCATTGGGCTCAGTAGGAGATGGATGTTGGGGGCTGCTGCTGCTGCTAAAGGGCCAGATGCTGCTGCAGCTGCCCACAAGCGAGGGGTGGAGCATGGAGTTGGGGGCAAGGGCTGCATGGTGTTCCCAGCCTCTTTCTCCAGCTCTTGCAAGGCTCTGGAGAGCCATCTTTCCCATGCGTGCCATCATGGTGCGTATTGAATGATGGTGTACAGCTGGTTGGTAGGTCTCCTCTGTATTACTGCCCCTCCGTTCTGCTCTGCTCTGTCCTGGTGTTGGCCTCTTGTTGAGCTTTAACACTGTCAGGGATCACCACTACCCTGCGTTTGGTCTGCTTTCCCCTTGGTTTGGGCACAAATCCATCAAGGAAGTCGTTGAATTGCTTCTGTTCACACTGGAAGTACATGCCATCGAAGCAGTTGTTGCACATGGTTTTGTGTTGGCATTTATATCGATTGTTTTGTAAATTGCATCTGACCCCTCTCTCCAAGGTGATTTGACGGTCGAGGCGAGATGTTTCGCTTGCCATCCCGAAAGTAATTATGTGCAATTTTTTATTAACCTGAACTAATGTAATGTCACAGCGATTTAATTTCCTCACGAGCCTCGCGACTGTTCAAATCTCCGTGCCACACCGATTGAAAATCAAAGTGTATTTTGAGTACGGCAGATGCTGTGGCCATTTATTAGTACTATGAGTGTGTTCACATCAAAGTAGGATGCGGTGAAAGAACTCTGGTTCGTCTGGGACCTGTCACCAGAATCCAGCTTCTAGCAATCTACATCCCTAGGATCAGGACATTGTAAAGTTATCTTTCAGGTATGAATTGCCAAATCAAAAAAGCAAGCAGGCTTCTTTGAGCTGCCCCATCCCTTAGATAGACTCATTTCGATCTGCTCCAATTTTTGACCGGTCTGGTACCATGAAGTTGATCACAATGGTTGTTGTACGCCTGGTGCGGCACGTTTGGTGTTCATAGGGTCAGAGATATGCAGATCTTTCTCGGCACTAAAAGCAGGCCTGGATGTGAGCTACCATGCAGGTCCTTGCTCCACAAAGTACGGAAGCCAGAACCTGGCCAGATTAATAAGAGGGAATGCTCTTATGAGATGGCCTGCTCAACTTCAGAGTCGCCATCTATGTGGTGTTCTGCCGATGAAACGTCCCGGTGTAAATGGTACCTGCGTGGGAAGCAACGCATTAAAAATTGAGGTGTGTAAATATTAGGAAGCCCTGTTCCTTTTCACTTGCCCCTGGGTACCACAAGCTCGGCACTGGCAGTACCCGCAAGCAGCCAGGGAGCACAGAGCCACGAGCATGAGGTGCGCCGATGGCCTCTTTTCCTGTCTTATCCTTGGTTACCATATCCCCCCTGTTTCAAACATAACATAATTTCATTTCCCTAATAAGAGGGCAAATACCTTGGGGCAGCTCCTGTGGACGAGGGTGTGTGGGCAAGCGTGGTGAAACTGGCACGCTCAGAGGATTTTGTATCCCTCCACCCATGCTCGTGCAATCAAACTCCTGCTGCTGCTGCTGCTGCTGCTGCAGCTCCTGCTGTGGTGGCTCATTCTGATTTTGCTGGGAGACAGAGCTGTTTGCCTGGATTGACCTGTTCTCGGATGAAGTTTCCTGGAAAAGAGTGGCAGGCATGCGGAAGATGAGGTAAGCTTTTTCCCTTTTAATGCAGATATATGCAGGGACAAATAAGAGAGGCACAAGCTTGCAAACGTTGCCATCACGTCAGTAAAGTTATTCACTTTCTGTGCATTATCTTATGAAATGACTGCCTTGATCCTTAGGTAATGTTCATTCACGTTTTCAGATCACGTGCTTTTTGTTCTACGTATTAAAGAACAGTGTGTAGCTAGCCAAGCCCCGGATCTCTTCATTTACCTGGGCCACAATGCTCTTTGACCTTGAAGATGGTGCCAAATACTTGGGCTTGAGTACAGCAGGCTGCACGCCTGCAAGCAGCTGGCTTTCATCTGCCAAATCCTGCAATCGTGCCAAAAGAGCAGCAATAGTTTGTACAGAACAGGGGAAGCGGCCCATGATTGGTTCCAAACCCTATGCAGCCAGCGTGATAGGATATGTGTGCCTAGGGCATTGCATCTTATGCGGCAGGTTGTATGCCTACACAGACCACTTCAAAGCCTTCCCAAGGATCCATTGGATGCCGAGCGCTGTCAGCGCCGGAGGGCAGTAGGTGTGTCTTTTCCGTCTTTTGCAGCTGCAGGCAAGGATAAAAAAATGCTTAACAGTTATATTGACCAGCGCCTTCAAGTTTCAGAAGCGTTGCACGATAATGTGAACTGCTTGTTTGTGCTGAGAACATCATCCTTAAACCTCAGGCTGTCAGCCAGGAAACTGCTACGGCAGGCTGCTCAAACTGTGCGGGGAGGTGTACAAGTGTGCATGCGCTGCATGGCCTATGGACCAAGCAAACTCATTACCAGGTTCCAGTTCAGAGCTTTTCATCGTTACTCTTATTCAAGTAACTTACCTGAGAGTCTGACATGGTCCTAGTGTGGTGGCTGGCCCTACAAAGATCCAGGTTTCACACATCAATCAAGTTAATTTCTTGGCTGCACATTTCATTTAATGGCAGTGAAACGTCACGCAAGGCTCTCTTTTGGGAAGAACAAGGATAAAATTGTTCAGTGGGGTGCACAACTGTAAAATCTGCAAATTGCTGCAGTCTACCTATAAACATGTAACCCAAAAAGATTTAGAAGCAACACCAGGTTACGGCAACCGCATAAATTAAGGCCACAAACTATGAACTTCCACTAAGTGCTGACTGCTCACCTGCCAGGTAAGCACCTGAGTGCAGGTGCATCGAGACCTGGCCACCAAATGCGCGTGTTTGCACAGGCCTGGCTTTCCTCGATCCAGCGTGAAATGGCACTGACCTTCCGAGGAGACTGTCTGGGCTGGAAAAGAGGTTTGCAAGTGACAATTCAATCATTTTCCCCCTTGTGCAAGCAACAATGCAATCAATCTGCCCATGGGCAAGTGACATTACCGCCATTCTACCCCCTGTCTTTGATAGGGGATTTAGCTTAAATTTGTGCTATTTGGGGATTGATATCTTGGTAGGCCTCGGCTGGAGTCTGAACGTGTTTCTATGCTAGATGTTCCTGGCATTGTGGTCGCTCTACATACTTACCATGCCGATCTGCACAAAAGTTGGAGTCATGCTCGTGCAAGAGCTTTTCATTTTTTCTGCTTGGTTGGCCTGCACGTGGCAATTTTAAGGTTGAATAGTTTTGTGCAGGAATGAGCAAGAAATTTAAGCTCAGGTGGGCACACACTATTTAAATAGGCTAGCAAGGCAAACACCAAGGAAATAAATGACTTCAATGAGACCAATTTCACCCGTGCAAGACGTCTCACCTGCATCTCCAGATTGCTAAGTATGTCAACCTGTATGCAAATGCGCACACACAGATGATCAGGCCTGTATTCAAGATGCTGAAGCTAAGCAAACCAAGCTTCAAATGCTGTACTGTTGAGGTTCAAATCTGACTGGTTTGATTTGGATAAGATTGGACAAGAATGATCCTACACTCACTCAGGAGAAAGTGTGAAGGGTTTTAAAGCAAAATATCTAGGTATTGACCTTGGACACTCCATGCAGCAAAAAAGGCTGCACATTGTGCCTTGGCAATGCCTTGATACATGGTCTACCTTAGTGCAAGCCGACACCTGCAAGTCTGCTTTTCCATCGTTCTCCTTGAGGTACAACGATTTGGCCCTGCAAACGAATATTGATGCATTTTACACTCCAATTCAGCGCGCGCACACACACAGACGGACACACTTTCTCTTTATCTCTCTCTTTCACACATTCACATAAATACAGCTGTTTTAATGTTGCTTGATGTTGCTGCGCATATATTGCAATGCAAATTTTCTGACTTGATCGGTACAAACAACCAAGGAGATGACGTGCCATTTAAAGCGACCTGAAATTTCTCCCCGAGCAGCAAATCCAGGCAACACAGATACAAAGCAGAGCTGTAAAGATAAAAACGCCAACTGTGATGCCCGCCACTCCACCACCCGTAAGACCACTGGAGTAGGAAGCATCTGCACCTGTCAGGCAGGCAGTGCGCAATACAGGAAGTTGATCCATGAACAGAGAAAGGAGAGAACATGCTGATTTCATCCTGATGTGATTGCAGGAGCTGCACAGGCTCATGAACGCTTTGTTCAAGAATGCGCAGGCCTGCAATACATGAGCATGAGAACTTTATTTCATGATGCGCCTCGCGCTTGCAAATCGAGTTGCTTTGGGCTGCATATATGTATAGACTTGCCCTGGTTCTTACAATATAAGATAATTTGGGCAGGAACTCCACTTCTTTAAGCAGACATGGACCAGACAAACCACACGGCAAGGTGAAGGTTGTGTGCCTGGGGTCCATTTCCTTGCCTCGTTAGCTCACACAAATGCCGCAAGATTTACCTGTCATGAGAAACAGCATTGCTGCATGCAACATGCAATGTTGCAACTCGAGGGGCAGCGCCATCTCGCCTTCAAAATTGCTCGAGGCAAGGATAGCAATAACTTAGAGACTAAGCTATCTTATCCCTTCCTTCAACTTTTGGCTTATAAAGATATTTCGTTGCAATAAAAATCTTGGTTTAGTGAAATGAGGTCTTCCGAGGCATTTTTTTCTTGAGCAGTCGACTCTAGAGAGGCAGCTCGTTGCTGCACATCGCATCTACAAATACTCATAATTCACCGTGTGTTTGAAGGCGTATCAAAGGCAATTATAGGAGGTAATGCCCTGTGGTGCTGCTCTTCAAAGTGCTTCCATTATTGATCCAGCGGTATACGCTCTGCTTCTAAACCAAAAGCCACATCTGCATCGGTGCACCCATGCACGTGCAGCTGGAACGGCTGCGCGCTTCAGGGCTTGTGCCAACAATTTTGGTAGGGTTGTAAATGTAACCTGCCTTGCGAAACTTGCATCAGGACCCATGAACAATTTGTTGTGCAAGTATTGCACCTGTACGCTTTGTTCTGAAGGACTACTCAAGCTTGTCTTGAAACCTGCAAGAAAGTGCAGGGATAATGATAGACCCACACTGCTGAAGGAAGCACAAGGACCCCAAGGGCTTTCTCTTCACCAGAGAAAGACCGGCCAAACTCCATTTTGAATCTAGCAAGTGATAACATGGACTAATGGCCACAGAGATCCATGCTCATTGACGGTTCGCATGCAAGAAGCTGCAGAGCATTATTGCGACTAGGGCCCACACAAAGGACCTGAAGAGAGACAAGCATTCACTGGCTCCTCATCTTGGCTGCGAGGAACTCTTCTGCAGAAATAAGTGTAGTACAGGTGTAGCACACCTGTAATCTCATGATGGAATTGCTGGTAATAAATGCGCAGATTTTGCGAAGTATTAGGCTGTCCTGGAAATGACACGACCTTGATACAGGACCCCTAGTGCAGGCCCTTGCAGCTATCCTCCCTCTCAATTTCTCTTTCAATGAAGACTTCCCTTGATAAGAAGCATATTGTGGGTACAAAAACCTCTCCCGTACTTGGCCCCAAACTCATGAGCCGTGGTGTGCTGCCTCCCTGACTAGTTACTGCTCGTACTGTCAGAGCTTGTCACCAGAAAAATTTTTAGGCTAGCTGTGCCTAGACAGGTTTGAGGGCCCTTTGGCAAGACCATCGCTAGCTTGCTAGTTTTCATAATGCACACAGGCTTCTTTGGCCTACATAGTATTTTTTCTATCATTACACGATAATGGAAAAATCAGCAACCCCCTCAGAGATGTGCCTGGTATCTCCTTCTTGATGAAATGCAACATCCTACAATGCCGTACAGGAACCCTTTGTGACCAAAGGAATGCAGTGTGCTTTCAAAAACAAACCAGGTGCCTTCAATCCCTCCTCTATCACAAGACTGACCAGGCACTCCGCGCCCTCTCAGGTTGCCAATATCATATCATCTCCAACGCGACCACCGAGCGCCATAACATTGCTTACCATGATCACAACAGCCGTGATCAATGGCCGTTCAAGCTTTGAGCTTCGTTAACAAAAATATAGGCAACATTCGCCTCGCCCAACAAAAGCTTTGAATTAACGAGCGTGCCTAAAATAGAACTACACCTTACTGGCTCTTTGCTCTTGAAGCTCTTTGTTCCATACATTACGCAGCAGCCAAGGGATTCAACAGCGAAACAGCAATCCTGCCTGCACTAGACAACCTCACCAACTGAGTGCTAATTAGCAACATGTGCACTTGATTGAGGCCAAGCGTTGTGAAGATACAAGGCCTGGAAAGCAATTCGAGGCTTCACAGCAACAGCACCTCTGAACCTCTGCAAAAAACAGAGGGAAAGCAATTGCTTTATACACCATTTTCTCGGGTGTTGGCAGAACTTGCTATGTTGCTCTCACTTTGAATCGAATAAAGCAGCTAAGGCTTAAATCATGTATGGGCCGCAAAGCTTGGGTGCAAACTTCATGCTGATGATTCTTAACGCGATTATGCCCACAAAGTACACACCACTAAACAAACTGCTATAGGGGGATTCCAGGGAGGTTTTGCCAGGTGCGCAGCGGTGGGGATTGGGAGAAGGCGTCAAGCGAGCATGGCTTACAACCTTCCATTAGCTCTGTTTTTGGCTCCCTTATAGGCTAGCTGTGTCGTGTCGTTGTTGCTTGCATTTAAGGGTTTTATGAATGTTTTATGAAGGGAGGTAGGACAGTGTCAAAGCCAGGTGAAGAGGAACTGCTCATGTTGGAAATGTGAGTAGAGACAAGACGCAGACATCGGCCTTAGTTCCAGGACTGACTCTTGTTGGACATCACATCTCTTGTCTGCGCTGGATGGTCTGACACACTCGGACCTGATGAGATGTCAAATTATGGCTTGTGACCCTGAACCTCAGTCAATTTGTGGTGGACCTGAGACCTAGGCATCTTGGCTACTGGAATCAATTCACAACCCTGATTCCAGAGTAAACAACAGTAAATGGCTGACTTATCATCAATGGTGCGCACTTTCTGTCACAAATGCACATGCCATCCACCCTCCTTATACTATATCTAAATACATGTATTTGGACCTTCCCCATCACGTTCTTCGCAACACTGCCAGATTCAGGCTGCGGGTTCACACCCTTCCAATTGTGCAGGCTGTTTGGTCCAATAGTAATTCTCCAATCTGTGATATCTGTGCCTCCGACGACATACAAGATGAAAAACAAGTGCTGTTCAGATGTTCCAATCCCCAGGTCTGCTCTCACCGCCAAAAGTATGCCTCACTTTCTGAGCACAACTTCTCTTTTTTACATTTTCGTATCTACCACAGGATGTCCTGTCTAGGTGCTATTCACCATGTGAATTCTTGGGATATTATTATTTTCCTAAACAAGGATAACATCAAAATTCTTTTTTCCTCTATGATCTCATGTGCAATTTTGAACAGGCTAGCAGTCAAACGTCTTGACTGACTCAGTCCTCGGAGGCCTTTTCCCCTTGTAACCTTTGTGGTCGAGGGGACTCACATCTCTTCTGAACCAACGTGTCTCCTTTTCAAATGGAAGTTCCTTAATTTATGTAGGGAGAGTTTTCTCTGCCTATGTCAGTTTCCTTTTCTTTTCTTGAGGGACTTCATGTCTAGGACTCTGACTTTGTTGCACGCTTCCTTCCTTTAAGAAAGCAAGAGGCAAGTGCAAAGGCATCGCAACACTCCTTCCATTACAAGGGGAATTAGCCTGAGTTTGCAGCACAACTAAGGAAACCACACAAAACAACACCAGGCCTGCCGTTGCATGGCAGAAACCTCTGGAAACATCCGGTCAAGGGTCCGAGAGCCTGTCTGCGCTTGCATGCAGCATTTGCCCTCCTTAGTGGTCCCTTCACTATCTTCGTCGAGCCCTTGCCTGCCTGCGATCTCCAGAGGTGTCTGTACCAAAGGTTGCAGCTCCAAAGGGGGAGGCGGCGGCAAAGGGAGGCGGCGGAGAAGTGCCCTGGGGCGTGTTGAAGTGGCCTAAAGGCGACGGACAGTTGCAAGAGATGCAAAAAGAGGTGAAAGCAACTCAAGGGCAGCAATCCTTCCTGTACAAAGTAACAGACAAGGTTCCTCAATTGCTAAGAGGCAACACACCTCAGTAAAGGGCTTAAATGCATGGTAGATGAAGTCTGGGTGTACTCATGTAGTGCATTGTGGGCAGGCACAAGTGTTTAAGGGATGATGGGGGGTTAATAGCAGCTCCATTGCTTTTGGTTTGTGCTGAGATGAAACGAGGAATCAGACCTTATTTTAGGTTGCATGCACTAAACAGTTTACAAAAGTTGCTTAACATTGCACAGCCTGGAGCCTGATGTGACACCTTCTCTCGAGCTCCTACACCAGCAGATGCAGAGAAGAATAAAGAAGATTACGCGGACCAGTCAAGGTTATCTAAATAACAAGCTAGCGAAGGCAGATGAGGCCATTATTCTCTCTCAAGCTTGTGCCTCATTAGATGAGGCCATGCACTGAAGCTCAGCAACCAACCCATCCTCAATGAAAACACATCCGACTTTAGGGCCTCCCTAGTCTGTGTATGCTACCCATGAGCACCCTGAACAGCATTCCCCCAAAGCAACAGCCACGCACCAGGCGCTGGCAGGGCAGCTGCTGGGCCTGGGTGGTGTGAGAGGCCAGCACTGGTCCCAGGAGGCTGGAGGCCGCTGGCAGGAGGGATCACGACAGGTTTGTTGGGAGCAGAGAGGTGCTGCAGGCGCCGCGAATCCTGAGTTTGCAGATTTGACACAGGGATTAAGGGGTTTTGACAGATTTCAACATTTGAACGCACAGTAAACACGACAGGTTTGTTGAGGGCAGAGAGGAGCTGCAGGCGCTGCGAGTCCTGAGCCCACTGGTTGGACAAAGGGATTACAACAGCTTTGAACACACAAGCACCTAGATAGGTTCAACACAAGGGTATAAGAAGAATACATAGAGATCATGACAGCTTTGTTGGGGGCGGACAGGTGCTGCAGGCGCTGAGTCCTGAGCCCACTGGTTTGACACAGGGATTACAACAGGTTTCAGCTCACACAAGAATCTCAACAGTTTTGACAAGGATTTAGGGACTGCAACAAATTTGAAGGTGCAATGATCACGACAGGTTTGTTGGGGGCAGAGAGGCGCAGCAATGTTGTTTATAGTGACTTTTGGGGTGTAGCACTGTTGCCTCAGAGCGCTACACAAGGGGTTCTGAGCGGAATTGGGTGTAGCACACCCAAAAAAATTGCAAATAATCAATCATTGAACTTTTACTTTTTTTAAGTGACCAAATTTCTTCATCACCTTATCTTGATGTGGCAATACACACCAGCCAAAGTGTCCAGCACAAAAGCTACAAAGCATGCCCAGTCTCATGCCTGTTTACACGAGTACATTAAAAAGGGAGCTAGTCATCAGATTCAATCTGAATCACAACAGGCTGCTGTGGCTGCTGAGGCTGCCTAGGCACTGCTGCAAGTCGGCGTTCTCTGGCAGCAAACCACTTCCGCATAGCTGAGATGCAGGGGAAATCTGCAGATCTGGACATGCACCAGGATCCAACACACAATCAATTGCTCTGCCTCAAGGCGGTTGCGCTGCTCGTCCTTGGTGAAGGCCAGCTTGCTGAGCAAGCGCTTCTCCTCAACTCAACCAGGCACTCGAACACTAGCAATGCATGCCAGGGCCAGCCATGCACTCAGCCAGGGGCTCTGGCCCACATTGCCTGCCAAGCAGGCCCAAAATGCTGCTGCCTGCCTGCATGCATGCCTGCCTGCAAGCTGGGGCCTAGCATGCTGCTCCTTTCTTTTCCGGCCCTTGGTGCCTATGTGAGAATTTATGGAATCTGCTTTGTGCGCTGTGACCTTTATTACGTTTTTTTTTATCACAATCATGTTTAACGAATACAGGAAATATAAACCTCTGTGTGCATGGCCCAGCTGCATGCCATGCACACAAGCCAGCCTGGCATGCTGACCTCCTCAGAGTTGCCCACCTCTGCTAGAAAAACAAAAACCACGGGGAACATCCTGGGCTGCTGGCTTTTCCCCCTTGCTGCAGCTGCTGCTGCTCTTTATCCCGTCGTTGCCCCTGCTTGCAGATCCAGCCACAGCTGGACACGCCTCAGACGCCAATGGCTGGACTGGGTGGAGGGGGAGGACCAGGCCACTCCGGGGCTGGCTGTCCCCGAGCAGGTTGAGCGCCCCTCCCCTTGTCCCCACAAAGAGTGCAGTGTGCCACGGCCAGACATCATGATAATAGAAATAACATAATTTCTTAAGCGGCACAGAGTTCTCAAAAGCCTAAAAGCCTGTGTAGCTGGGCGCGACACAGTGGGGCCCTTGGGGGTCATGACCCCGATGGGCGTCGCTGGGTAGCACCTTTTAGTATTAAAAGTGCCTCCAAAAGCGACGCATTGTCACTAGTAACAACACTGAGGTGCAGCAGGCACCGCGAGTCCTGAGCCCTCAGGATTGACACGTGCATGAAAAGAGCACAGTGTGGGATAAGCGGCATTTCCAGTTTTTTTGTAATAGCACATGATTACTAGGCATAATTGGGAGCTGCAAAAAGGAAAGACAAGCACGCCCCAAAGTTGGAGTACTAAAGATATACAGAGCAAAGGAAGTCAAGCTTCAATGGAAACATGGGGCAGCTTGCTGCTGCACCAATGCACACAGTGCACAGCTACTCCTCATCTGGAAGGGGTAGGCAATGTGTCCTAATTTAAAGGAAGGGGCTGGTCATGTCTCCTGATGTTAGGGAAACAAAGCGGCTCTCACCTGGAAGGGGTTGGTCATGTCTCCTGATGCTTGACGCTGGGCCAGGAATGCATCCTTAGCACGAGCAACCTGTAACCCAAAAAAACACAGGGAGGTAAAACAACACAGGGGTTGGTCATGCCTCCTATGCTTAACGCTGGGCCAGGAATGCATCCTTCGCACAAGCAACCTGTTTCACAAAACACAACCCAGGGAGGTATGGATCTTCACTTGATATTTCAAGCAAGAGCAAAGAAAATATATGCCAGCGAGGCTTGAGGAAAGGGAGCTTCATGGCATTCAGCTCTTGCCACCAACATGTGACAACATTTTTTTGTCACAGCGTAGAGGTGCTTGTAGTAGTGAAAGACAGTTGTTGCATTTTTTGCTGCAAAGCCTCACCCAACATTAATTGCGCCACGTTATTGAACTTCCTACTTGTAGAATCAGCAGATCAGCTCATTCCCATCCCAAGTCTTTTGGGGTCTCCCTGATCAGCTGCCATTGCTGCTCATTAGCATGCACTTCTAAAGCAAAAAACATCGCATTTGATCCATCACAGCAGCATTAGTACCCAGCCAAGTGCAACTGAGGAGCTGCCTCTTCGGAAGCATGGTACTACTGCAAAACTAAGTTTCTAATCACACCGTTCTAGCAACCGTAGGGCCGCCCTGCATGACATGGCAGGACACTCAATCCTGCAATAGGCTGTGCTCACTCATTCCAGAACCATTGATCCCTGCGTCTATATTCTACACACGCCATCCACTGCGTTCAGCCATTCCTCCGTTTGATTCATCACTCCTTTTGCACAAATCTGCCACCCACCATAATCAGCAATTCCTCTGTTAGGTGCATCACTCGCCACAGCCCGTGTAATCAACATGTGCCACTTACCATGTTGTGCAGCTGCTCCATCTGGGCGGCCACGTGCACAAAGTAGTCATGCATGTAGGACACTGTGATGGGCAGCGCTTGTAGCGCATGGCTTTCGTCCATGCCTGCCAGCGCAGACGGGTCAGCAGGCAGCACCTGCTCCAACTCCCCCACCACTTGCCTGCCACGGCAAAGAAAAGTGTGAGAGATTGGGTGCAAATTGTGGCACAAAGAGAAGAGTGCCCCACCACTTGCCTGCATGGCGAAGAAGAAAGAGAGCTCGGGTGCAGTCTGAGGCACAAAGAGAAGAGTGCACAGCACCTGCTCCAGCTCACCTGCAACTTGAGTGCCATGGCAGAGGAGGCAGTGTGTGTGTGTGTGTTCTGCTGAACTTAGTAGTAGGAAGAGAAGGGGGCGCAGCACCAGCTCAAGCTCCCCCACCTCTCCCTACGACTTTGATTCTGCAGGCATCTGGCATTTAGAAATAGGGTTGGCCAATTCCATGTACTTGCGTCATAAATTCTGCATTTTTCCTGCCAAAAAGCTGATTTATACGGAGTTTTCACGGAATTGGCCAACCCCATAGACATCTGCGGTAGAGGCAGCGAAGGCAGGACCCTGCCACGCTAATACTGTACATTTTCCAAGCATTTGTACCTGGGAGTTGCTGGCCAGCATGCACGCATGCACGCTCCCATCCACCCAGGCACGCATGCACACACACACATACACACACATTTTTGAGCGCACCTGTACGTATCGAGCGTATCCTGGAAGCCCTGGACTGCCTGCTCCAGGTACGGCGAGGGCAGCACCACGGGCGAGGCCAGCAACTCTTGCACCTGGGGGGGCACCACCTGGCCTGCAGCACAACCAGCAGAAACCCACATGAAGGTTGAGGCACTCAGCAATCACAAGAGCATTTGTGTGATGCCCTTGTTTGAAGAGAAACCCCAGCATGTCCTGCGCAGTCAGCAGCTGTGCAGGGAACGCTGGCCCAGCAGGAGCTGCAGGCTTCACGCAGCACTTCGCAGCTCACACCCCTTCTGTGGTCATGGTCATCTGGTCTTTGCCAAATGTCGTGCGGCGTTAGCAGCTCCTGCTATAGGAGGGCCTGCAGTGCACTTGGCCAAGACCAGATGACCATGACCACAGGAGGGGTGTGATTTGCGGAGCGATGCGTGAAGCCAGCAGCGCATGCTAGGCCAGTGTTCCCTGCACCTCAGAGGGCAACGTTGGGCCCCTGCGCACGCGTAGCTCAGAGAGAACCTGGGAGAGCAAGACAACAGGTATCATTCTTTTTCTAATCCAAGCTTGCGCCAGCTGTTCCTGCATCCAGGTGGGCACTTCCCGGCCTGCATGTGTTGGTGAAGGCAAATAGGTCAGCGCAGCAGAGCAACTGGTCACAGCATCTCGGATGCAGTGGACGCAATAAGGAACATGACTAGAGAAGCGCGCACGGTTTCAGGCCCTCTTTTAGCACATTCACCTGAACCGAAATCAAGAATTAGCATGCTGAAAAAAACACAAATTTCTGCCTTGAAAGTGTACAAAACCTCAACACGTGACAGTACACAGACCATCACATCATGATGGCGATAACTGCCACACATGGCCCCTCGGACATGATGTTAACTGCCTCACACAGCCCCAGGCTAATCTCACAAATAAAAGGAGCATAGGATGCGCACCTTTGTACTGCTGAGGAGCATCTCGCCACAATTTCGACCGCTGGAATGTGCGCACGGCGCTCTCTGTTGAGCGCAGCAGCTGCATTACTTTCTGCAGGACCAGGAAGGATGTGGAGCGCCAGAACTAAAAACGTGGAACAGCACTGGAGATGATGAGAGGAAGCGCTCAAGGAGGAGTGGGCAGGCAAGGGTCGCTGCTCCAAGCTCTACATAATTATTACTCGCTCAGTACCATTGCAAATCGGTTCTGTGATGGCTGTCAGCACACGATTTAACAGACCTATGGGCTTGTCATTGTCCACCTATGGGCCATCTGAAATGAAATAGGAATTCTGTGAAGCCTGTCAGCGCATAAGCTAACAAACCTATGAGCTTGCCTTTGTCCACCTATGGGCTATCTGAAATGAAATAGGAATTCTGTGATGCCTGTCAGCGCATAAGCTAACAAACCTATGAGCTTGCCTTTGTCAACCTATGGGCTATCTTACATGAAATAGGAATTCTGTGATGCCTGTCAGCACATAAGCTAGCAAACCTATGAGCTTGCCTTTGTCAACCTGTGGGCTATCTTAAATGATGCCTGGCAATGCACAATGTAACAAACTCAGGGGCTAGCAATAAGTTGTTGTGACTGAAAGCCTTTTGCTTCTGTGACCTCTGGTCGTCCCCACGAACGGGACCCCCCAAGTCAGGCCAAACTGTCTCACTTAACGTTTTTTTGACCATATCTCAGCACCCCCTGCACCATTACTGGACCTGAAAAGTGCATTGGATAGCTGATTCCTTGCTCTGCATGGAGGTGTAAAGAGGGTGGGGTGAGGTGCAGCGGGTAGGCAGCAGGAACGGGTTGACCCACTTTGGCAGGATGTGGCGGAAGTGAATGTGGAAGGAAGGGCCTCCGCCAGCTTGACCATGCTGCAAGCTGCCGCCCCAAATATAGGATAAAGATGCTTTTATTGGAACAAAAGTGGCCTCAATCAGTGGTCTGGCTGAGGAATGGCACCTAGTTTTGTCCCTTTACTTTCAATATTCGAATTTGTGAAAAACGGAACATACAACTAGACCACCGACTGAGCCCATTATTGTTTCAATAAGTATCAAATTCCGCCGCAACTCTGTGCCAAATTGGGGGCGGCAGCTTGCAGCGTGGGCAAGCTGGCAGGGGCCCTTCCTTCCACGCCCACATCCCTCCAGATGGGTCCCTCCACCAGCAGGCTCCTCCAGTGTCCCGCAAAATCTGACACCACAGCATGCTTAGACAACCTAAGAGCAGCTTCAATCCAGGAGCGCAGGTCATCTTGTGCATGTTTGAAAATCCACCTTTTTTTACCACATTGGGTGCAAAACAGCCTATGAGCCACACAGAGTACCTCCACATGCCGACTTTTCAGTAATCCTCAATGCTTGGGGCATAAAACATGTTTGGCACGCTCAGGGGATACAAGGACACATGCAGGAGGCATGAACAGCTAAATGAGACTAGTTGGGGGGAGGCATTCGTGGGGATAATCCTCTGACACAAACCTATATAATACTAATAGAAAAGGTCAAACGCCAGCGAGGGCTCAATGCTATAGCAGGACCTCCTAGCCCGGTGTCTCCAGCTCTGCAAATTGCCGTTGATACCTTGAGGGCCCTCTCTGTCAGACTATTATGTCTGGTTTGACCTAACTGAGCATAGGCTCAAGGCTAAGGCTGCACCCAAAGGTGCAATATCAGCAATATTACAAATAACATTGATAATCACCAACACCATCATCATCATTGTTATATTATCATTATTTAGTTTTTTGGAGAGATGTGTGAGGCGTCAGCAATACAAGCAATGCGTGCAACGGGCAACCTGCCAGGAGAGGGCAGCCGGTCCAGTGAGCTCCTTCGACTTCTCACGTGCATCAAAAAGGTCACTCACTCCGCTGCAGTCCCCCATCAGGAGGTGCAACAAGCCAACTCAACATTTGCATCACTTGGCTTTAGGGAATGTTCTCACTGCCTGCGTGTTTTCCTTTCTTCCTTCCTTCCTTCCTTCCTTCCTTCCTTCTTGTCTTTCTTTCTTTCCTTCCTTCTTTCTTTCTTGGCCCCAGAGTTATAAAGGTCAACCCGAAGCCCTGACATCCTCACACACTTCCCTGAGTCCCCCAGCGCATCGTCATCTGCTTCACTGGAGCTGGCCATGCCCTGCTGAACCTAAATCCAAGCCCTGGCATCTTGTCACTCACTTCTCTGAAGTCCCCCAGCGCATCATCATCCGCTTTGACGGAGTTGGCCATGCCCTGTAGAATCTGCTTCAGACCGCTCGTCTCCTCCTCCATGCTCTGTAACATTTGTGCACAGTGAGCAGCAATGCAACCACATCACTGCCGGTTGAGAGAAGGCATTGCAACTGCTGTTGCTTGGAGAGAAGCAAACCAACGGAGCAAGACACAGTTGAACAAGTTGTGCAAAGCGACCTGCATCGTCCAAAATTAATGTGCATTGCTATTATTACGCAATTCCCCCTTAGCACCACCATTGTCTTATCCCAACAATGTCATCTCTCTGCACAAACAACTGCCATGCTTTTTCGATCACAAACTCCGATACGTCCACACGTCACAATGCCACATAGTCCAAAATTTCACTCCTCACCCCCACATTTGTCTCATTCCAACAGTCTCTGCCCTCTGCAGAGCTAGCTGCCTGGGCTACCCAGCAAAAAACATCAATTTAAGCCTGCCCATTTCAGAGCTGAACCTACCAAACACCCCAGACCCCAAAACACTCACCCGTTTTAAGGCCACTGAGTCATGCAGACGCTGGTCTCGAGCCAGCTTGTCGCAATCTTCCCGGTAGTTGCTGATTTCACGCCTGAGGGAAGCAAGCAACGGCATGCACTTGATTTCACCAGCAGTCGAAGTAGGTCGTCCCCAGGCTGGCCCACCCTTTCGTAGGCAAAAAGCGGCCATCTGCTGCTTCTTAGCGTATCTCAGCACCTCTTGCACCATTTCCGGTCCTGAAAAGTGCGTTGGATAGCTGATTTTTTGCTTTGAAGGGAGGTGTAAAGAGGGTGGGGTGAAGAGCTGGTTGAATCATTTTGGCAGATTGTTGGTGGATGTGGGCGCAGAAGGAATGGCCTCTGCCAGCATGCTCATGCTGCAAGCTGTCGCCCACCAATTTGGCACAGGGTTGTGGCGGAATACAATGCTTCTATTAAACTTGAATGGGCTTATTCGGTGGCTTGGCTAATGACTAGCACACTGATATGTCTGCTGATTTGAGAAAAACTAATAATGCAAAAATGAGAGTGTTCTGCCGCAACTCTGTGCCAATTTTGGGGGCGGCAGCTTGCTGCATGAGTAAGCTGGCGGAGGCTCTTCCTTCCTCGCCCACATCCGTCTTGCTGGGTCACCCTACCAGCACTCCCCAGTGCCTGCCCACAAAACCTGACATGGCAGCATGATTAAAAGACCAAAGAGTCGCTGAAGTCCAGGAGTGCTGGCCATTTGGTGCAATTAAAAAAATCCAATTTTCCCTGCCGAAATGGGTGCAAAATGGCCTCTGGCCCACACAGAGCACCTCCACATGCCAACCTTGCAGCAAACCTCAATGCTTGCAGATACTTGGGACATTAAATTATGTTTGGTATGCTCAGGGCATGCATAGGGGGGTAGATTTAGAGCCTGGAAGTGCACTTGGTCACACTAAGGAGGGTCCAGCCATCCAGCCATGAAAACGACCAGTACCATCTGGCTCCTAGGCTATGAAAGCAAGCAACAACAGTCGCCGGTTTCACCGGTAGTTGCTGATTCCATGCCTGAAAGAAGCAAGCACAACAGCAGCTGCTGCATCAGCTTCTGAGGAGTGCAAGGCTGGTGCTACTTCATGCTGGAGCTCCTCATGTCGGACTTGCAGACCCCACTTTATGCTGGTGTTCACATCGTAAATGTCATGAAGTGACTATGTATGCGATGAGGTTCGCAAGTATGGTATTCACGGCTGACTGGTCCTTTTGCGCCGTAACAGTAAATCCTGCAAGACTGGTGCAGCGCAGCACCAGGTTTGCGTCATAATGTACAATACAAGTATCTGATTGCAATTGAAGATCCCTGACCAGAATTATGCTCGCCGCCCCATGAGTGGAGTCCCTGATGGCGCACAACCCGGACACATCAATTCCACACTAGGAATTAAGCTGGAAAAGCCTGTGCCGTCTGGTAAACGGGCATGGGGTAGCCAGGATAGGAAAAGTAGGCTACATATATATACTAGCTTCATACAGCTTCCTGGCGTAATGATGTACCCTAAAACTGAATCCACTGCACTGTGAGTGATAGTGATAGTCCAGGTAAGAAGCAGGCTGGGGCAGGTGCTGGACCTGTACAAGGAATGCCTACTCCTCTTTTGGAGGTCATTGAGCAACACGCCTTACCGTACCAACCACTGCCTTCCCCTACCCTCCTAAACCTGTAAAGCTTCCTGGCAAATTGGCTTGGGAGGCTAATTCTGAAGTTCTGGGGCAGAACGTGAACTGGATGAGACTGTGCAGCCAGGTGTGAGTTCAATCAGCCAGGGGAAGCATCGGAGATACAGCCCGCGAGTATGGTAAACACAACTAACAAAACATGAGTCCAAGTAAAATGAGAAATGTGCTCCTTGAGGTTTTTGTCCTATCTAGCAGACAAGGATAAGAATTAGGAGCATTAGTCAAGGTCTGCACATGCAAAACTGGACACTCGTGCACACGCGCACACACGCACACACACAACACACACACACACACACACTCATACACACCTTGTGCTTTCCCCCACTCATGCTTGATGCACGTTTTGCTTGTCCTTGCATGCTGGCACACCAACTACCAAATCAAACCTTGCAGTCCATGCAACTGAAAGGGACCTGATCAATCATGCGCTCAATGGCTTAGACCGCTGGGCAGCCTTTTTAGTATTACCATGAATTGAAACCAACATCCATTTGTGCGAACCTAGAAAACAATAGGTATACTCTTTCTTCCAAACTTCCACTTGCAAAGAGATCATGTATCCAAGTGAGCACATGCGAAGCTAGTAACAAGCATATGACCAAAACAAGCTGCATCACATGCTCCAGGGCCAATAGGGAAAGGGTTGAGGTTTCATAGCTTGACAGCTGGGTGAGCGCATTGATTGAGTGCAATTTATCACACACACATACATACATATAAAAGCAATTCCACTTACTGGATGGCAAGCAGCTCCTGTTGCCTGTCTGGTGGCAGATCCTCATACTTTGTGTTGTATGTAATAAGAGTGCTGGGTTGCTGTTGCTGCTGCTGCTGGCCTAGAGGAGCGAGGGCGCTTTGCGGCTGCTGCTGACCAGAGAAAGAGAAGAGGGATGACCCAGGGGCGGAAGAGGCTGCGCTGGCCCCTCCGAACAGGGAGGGGGTGCTGGACTGACCACCCCCAAACAGGGAGGGCGTGCTGGATTGACCACCCCCAAACAGGGAGGGCGTGCTGGACTGACCACCTCCAAAGAGGGAGGGTGCACTGGACTGGCCACCAAACAGAGAGGGTGCGCTGGATTGCCCTCCAAACAAAGAGGGCGTGCTAGACTGTCCTCCAAACAAGGAGGGTGCGCTTGACTGCCCTCCAAATGGGCTGCTTGAGGCACCAAACGCTGGTGCAGTGGAAGCACCAAACGCTGGTGTGCTGGAGGCTCCAAATGCTGGTGCACTAGAGGCTCCAAATGCTGGTGTACTGGATGCTCCAAAACCTGAGCTTGCACCTGTAGTACTCCCGAACCCACCGAAGGAGAAAGCCATCCTAGCTGGACCACCCAAGGGTGGCTAGGAGGGGTGGAGCCTCAGGCTTGCAGGGCCTGCGTAGTGGATGGGCAGACAATCAGTGACATCAATGAGTACACCCATTCCTTGCATGAGAGCATGGGAGCTCCCTTGACCCGATGAGACACATGGCATGTATTTCGGCCAAGTATTAGCATCAGTGTGCTATCAGGTGAGCAAATAGGCTAGCTTGGAGAGCCTACCGGGTGGGTCAAACTGTCGTGCTGCAAAGCTGATGCCCGATGCTGTATCCACTAGCCATTTTACGAAAAAATATTTACTGATGTATATGAATTGGTCTTTTTGTTTCATGCACAGCTGATGATGGAAAAGCAATATCATATGTTTCCCACGTCATGACTTCCAGGAGAGAGAGCACAAGTAGGTACACATACACGCGCGCACGCAAACATACACACACATATGCACGCACGCACGCACGCGCGCACACACACACACACACACACACACACACACACACACACACACACACACACACACACACACACAAACACACACACACACATACGCACACATGCACGCACACACACGCGCGCTTGCACACACACACGCGCACACACACATACACATACACACACACATTCACACACTGTTGCAGTCACAGCTGCACTCATTGTTTTCTTGCCGCTTTTCTTTAGGGCGGAAAGCCGTTCTTGCACTTTTTCTTGGTTGTCTTGAACAAGGAGTTGGTAACTAGTCCTAGGCTGCTTGCTGGGCACGATCTCGCTGTTTTGCAGCCGTTGGCTCCACCCTTCCCCAGGTTCCCCATGGAAGGGATTATAGGGCATTTGTGCTCAGGGACCATGTATCGTTTGTTTGTGACTCTGTTGTGTTGAGTCTGTTACACAGAGTCATGTGTGTGCAAATGAGCACTCGTACTCACATTTGCATACGTATATGCCCTTTAGGATTACATGAGTGTGTATTGTAAATTTAGTTGCAAAGCATGCGTACGCATGGCACATTAGTGCGCACAGTGTGTAGAATGTCTATGCAATTTCCTTCAAGTCTGTTGCGTTGAGTCTATTTGCGGTGAATCAGTCTGCAAAGTGTCTGTTTGAATGCTGTCTATTTGCATCGAGGCATAAAATGTGATTGCCATAAAAGCAACACAAAAACGGAAGCATGTCTGATCTGTGCCGCAGGCATCCTCCCTCGAGCCCCTCCCTTACAACAGGAAAGGAGCAAGCTCGATTCTTGACATCCTGCAACGGCAATGTCAGCATCCTCTGATCTTTGAAAAGTAGCATCGTTAATCCTTATGCGCCCTCAGCTCCTCCTCCTCCTTCTCCTCCTTCCCCTGACCCTCTTCCTGCATACAAGCAAATGGGAAACAGATGCCCAGGAAGAGCCGCCGCCCTTACCATCTTACTGCTCCAAGTATTCAAAAGCGTACCTTCCATCCATCTGGACAGACCTACTGCCATGGTCAAGGTGCGATGGCTTCCTCCTAGGCTAGCTGCGTCTGCCACGGGCAAGAGTGCGATGGGCAAGGGGGGATGGCTTTCTCCTAGGCTAGCTGCGTCTAGTTTAGGCTTGGAGCCCTTTGGTGGCGTCCTTGCTAGCTTGCTCCACTGGGGACCTTTCCAATATGCACATGGCCTCTGGGCTGGCACAGACTTCCACTTTTACTTTTTTAGGTGGCCTGTGCATGGCCTAGGCAGCCGCTAAAATAGGCAAGCAGGTGTGAGAGGAGGCACTGTTATTTCCGTTTCAGCCATGTATTACAAGGGGCTGAAAGCAGACCAGGAGTTGCGGAGAGGAGTTCCATGGAAGATGTGTTGCTTCGGCTGGTGCTGTGTTGCTGATGGCAGAGGCAGCGAATTTCAAGGCCACAACACATAACAGGCCTCAAGAGCAAAGCGTTGATCTCAGGACCACATTGCTTAACACCAGGGATGGGTCATTGGTGGGTTTGGGAAATAGTGATCGCGACTATGCGCCTTGAATTGCATTTGTCGCGTATGTATGCAAATTTAGAAGGCCATTTTGGAGAGGGAGGGTCTTGGGTGGAAGGGACCCCAGGAGGGGGTTCCATCTACTCCTCGACCAACCCCCCTGACCCCCCCAAGGCCATAGAAATTGAAGTATGGCAAGAGAGAAGGGCCCTGAGTAGGATTATGGTGTCACATGGGTTCAGCCTAAAGGCACAGATGGGTGAAGCAAGTGAAGAATAAGTGCAGGCTAGGTGAGCATGTGTTTCATGGGGGTGCCATGCGCATCGGGCTGCATTTCTTGCAAGCCCCTGGTTGTGGGGTGGTCAAGTGTACAGCAGCTGAGAACAAGCTGGCCAGTGAAGCAGGTGATGCAGCAGCTGGAGCAAGATAGCAGGAAGAAGGAGCTGCAAGCAGCACAGGATTGACAGGGCACCGGCTTGAGCATCAGCAGCCCCAGAAAAAAAGCATTAGTTACTTGCTGACTATTTGCGCAAGACAACCAAGGCCGATATGGGAACTAAAGATCTCTCAGGGCCTCCCCGACAATTTTTACGAGCAAAATTTACCACGCACTCCAAACAACCAACTTCTGCGTCCACGATTTTTAACCCAGTGTCCTTTAGAAATTTGTAAATCACGGATTGCCCAACCCTGATTGACACCATGCTGATAATAGAGCCATCGGATTTCAGGATCAGAGTGGGATGGAAGTGACTTTAGAAATCATGACTCTGATCGAGGATTGAATGTCCACCTGTTCCCATAGCTTCACCTTATCCCAAATACCTTAGTTGGAACTCCAGCACTACGACCCAATAAAACATCCCTCACCATTTTCTTTCCTGCCTTGTGATTTTTCCATTTCCCCATGCCTGCCTGTAGACCCTCTCTTAAACATTTAGGTCCCCTGACGGACTTGCTCCCTTTTTCTTGTATTCTGACGCAATTCCTGCCGTTTTGCAGGGGTATTACTCACGATATGATCAAGGCCAGCGCCCGTCGTTGGACCATGGAAAATAGGTAAGGGCGAACTCAGTCTTGTGGACCATTTCTGTTCAGCACTTGGAATCCAGGACTCTTTCTGCAAGCCTGATATTCCTTTGAGCTTCAATTGGTTGGACAGCAATCAGATGTTTCTGCTTGTTTTTTAACTAATGCTCTAATGACGCCCAGTGAGCATGAGAAGCTTATTTTTCCATACTCTCAGGTATCCTGGGATTGCGGTTGCATTCAGAGGGGGGCAAGTTTTCCTGTTTAAAAGAGCAAACCTGGTGCGTTATGTGACATCAGGTCTTTGACTTTGTCTGGCTCTTTGCAGTTTTGCACTGGCGGTTCTGCACAGCATTTCACTGGCGACGGTTAATGATGTGGTGGCATCTTTTTGGCCAGCTGCTTGAGCATGATGTTGAGTTCTTATTTTCAAGGCTCACGGCTTCTTGTTTCAGGATCTGCATGCTTTCTTTCAAGTCTGGTGCTCACACCTACTACGCAAAGTTGGCAGCACTGCCAGCCATTTGCCTACTTGCTCACATTAACGGAAAAAACCAACGACCCGCCATTTCCAGGCCAGAACCTTCAAGCACCATGCAAAGGAGGCTATCATTTATCTGGAGGTTTTTCAAGACCTTGCGCGGAGGCATGGGGCTGGCATACCGGATATCGACTTGGTATGTCTCGCTTAAGTCCCTGGTTGGATGGCTGTTGAGAGCACGCCAGCTGGCCTATACCTGGAAAGTCATCCCCTTGCACATGCTGTGCAATACAAAGATATGCTCCTTTTTGTTTGGGAAGGAGATGGCATGCTGCTGCTTTAATTAAGATTGGCAGGCAGGACCAGAGTTCCAGAATTTCCTCGTAGTCGTAGCGGATTTGACATAGCCTCTTAGTCCATAGCAGATTTATGGGTCTCATAGCAGGCATGCTTTTCATTCACGCAATGCTGAGCCACACAAGTTCAGGACCTTGATTGGTTTTGTTTCACCACCCATGATTGCTAGCAAAATCGATTGGTCCATCAAGAGGGAGGAAATTTGTTTTCATGGAAGGCATGTAATAAATATTGGGCTGGACCCTCCTGACCCACCCTGCAACTCCGAAACACCTCTTCTGGTAACCATGCCTGGACAATAAGGGTACCTACCTGCTCCTCCTTGAATTCCCATCCATCTGCACATTCAATGAACTGAAAAAGTGAGCTGCAGCATATCTATGGAGCACAAACTGAGCAGCGGACGCTCGTGCATACCTGCCCTGCTAGGCACCCACAGATGGCTTACAAGTCCAGAAACTGACCTCCTACTTTCACCATGCAATAACACATCGTACATTGTCACTAACCTGGAGGGTTGGGTTGGTCTGCTGCACGTTTGCCTGTACACCCCCAGCGGCCCCCACCCATGCGCATGTGCCACCGACTCTGTGTCTTGCACACTGAACCTATCCTTCCAATTCAAACTCTGAGAAGAATGCCAATCAACAGGGCCTGAGCTCAGGATTCTAATGGTAAATTTAAAGTGCAGTATAAAGGGCTCAAACATTTTGGAGGGAGGGTCCCAAAAAGCCTATAACCCCCTGGCCCACCCATTCTTACCGACCTTCTACAATGGGACCCAAATATAAACCAGTCGATAGCTCTCAAGCTCAGGATTCTGGATATGTGGTTTTCATTTGTATTGATAGCTGCCGTCCAACAGTTACCACAACTCTCCCTCCTGGGTCCATCATACAGGAGCTTTTTTTGCTATACTTTGCTGCAAGCAGAAGGGCTTTGCTTTCAACTTATTGTACCACTTTCCACTTTCTGTTCTTTCTTTGTTGCGCAGGTGCTCGCCACAAATGACATACCAGCAGTGAACATTGCCAATGTGCCAGTGGAGGACAATATGACCTACCTACCTCAGTTCAGATATTGCAGGAGTTTTGAAAATCCAAACATCCTCGTCCCTGTGTGGTGAGTTGAGCAGCAAAATGTACCTGGCCTGGTTTGAGCTTTACCAATAGGATGGCCAATTCCACATAAACACACCATGTGTTTCACGTTTCCCTACCAAAAAGTGGACATTTACGGCGCGTGCACACACACATATGGAATCGACAAAACCTGTTGATTAAGCGATGTATCATGCAAATAACTTTTCAGAGGGTGTTGCAGAAGAACGTCAATCCCTAAAATGACTTTATTATTTTCTGACAACTCTCTGCTTACTAATTCCTTGCAAAAATAAGCTGCATCAAGCATATGCAAAAGGGTTCTGGTAGGACATTTCTGCAGGCAGACCTGGCCCAAACTGAGTATGGGCTTTGACTGCACATTACTGCATCTGACAATTGAGGGAAGCGTCGCAAGTGACGCTGAAGAATTGGCGCAGCCAGCCCTTCACTGACTCAAGGCTTCGGTCCTGACATTAGAGAGAGATTCAATGCCTTGTGGCCATGACATCACTAGAGTATGCCATAATGTGCATGCAAGCGTGAATGCATCATCTGTAAAGGAATGCTGTGTGCATTGCTGCGTGTACTCTGCATGATGATTGCATGAACTCTGCCAGACAGTTTCCAAGGTGAGACATGCAACCTGTCAACCATTTCCTACTTATTCTCCTGGGCTTGAATCAAGCAGTCCATGCAACAGAGACACACAAATCCACAAAGCAACAAGGGTAAGGAGTAGGGTCCTGCTCCTCATCCCTCCAGCAACTTGCGCCAGGCTTCTTGTCTCCGATCGCTGTGCACAGCACGCCATTGTTGAAGCAAACATAAAAAACACCGCAATTGAAACCTGGTGGAGCACCAGCAAGCTGGAATCATTCGTACGAGGATTTGGATGTTGTCAGCTGTGCCACCCCTAGGCCCCAGACTCAGCAACTGCATGAGCAGAAGAATGCTGGGTGAGCCCATCCCATCAGGTGCCGTTCTGTGAGCGTGGGGTGGCTGGGCTGGGTTCCAATCACGTCAGCTTCTTCTTGGCTACCAAACATGGGAGTCATCCCCGATAACCTTGCCCACTGCACCGCACACCACCCTAATTTGGATTCCACGATAGAGGGTTTTGCTCACCGTAGAGGAAATGTATTACCGCGCAAATATAATGTTTTTGGCTTTACGCGGTGACTGCGTGACTGCAAAATGAATATTTGTTTGACGGTGCGCAGTGGTGCGTGGTCGTCAAAATTTAACGTTTTTGAGACATCTCGGAGAATGAGGGGTCAGGGGCGCCTCACCTGACCTCATCTTCCCTTATACTCTCTTGGAGGAGCCCTTTCCTTGGAAAGCCTTCCTGTAACACCCCCTCGTAGGAGCGCGGGAAACTCCTGCCAGCATATGCAAGGCAGCAATCAAAGCAGCAGCAGCAGCGGAAGCAGGAGAGGAAGAGAGCCACTGTTGTGGCAGGAATGGAAAGGAGTAGCAGGGTCCCCAATCAGCCTCTGAGACAGAACAAACGAGTATTTGGGGTGATGGATGCATTCATGCAAGGGAACAGGTAAATATGTACATGCCTGCCCAGAGTAAATGGCTCAGTTATTAATTGCCTGAATTAAACTGTCCTGGATTTGTTGTGATGTGCATTGAGCTTCAGCATAGCTTCTCAACAAGTCTTGTCAGCTTCTGGGGCAAAAGCCCTTGCGTGGTTGATGCGCAGTTGGGTAAGATATTTACGCATGGGTGCATGGTTGATGCGTGGTTGCATAGAATTATTTGGGGGGGGGGGGTGCATGATGAGTATAGTTCTCTACGGTAGCTACCAAACCAAAAAAAATCATAACATTTTACCTATGGTCTCCCTGCCCCCCTGACGTTGCAAGGCTGCCTAAAACACTTTGCTTGGCTTGCATGCTGAGTTTCAGGGCAGGGGTGCGCTGGGCGGGCCAGGGCGCCCAGGTGTAAATTTTTCCGGCAAACCTAGGGGCTTACGCCCCTTGACTAGGGCTTCGTCAAATATCTGAATCCAATTGCTTAGCCAACCCTGTGCACAATTACGCGTGCAAAAACTGACTGATAATATCTTCTTGCATCAAGGGCCACACAAACAACTTATTGAGGTCATTGAGGTCAAATCTTGAGCCTACCCGCACAACTGCTTGCCAGCACATGCCAGCAAGTGCATGCAAGTGCACGCCTTTTCCACCAAACACACACACGCACACCACCCAACCACTATCCAAGCTCATGCCTTATCACAATACAAGCACCTGCCAGCTAGCAGTCTCTCCCCCTTCCACTCTGAAGGCACACCTCCCCTCCCGCTCTGAAGACGCACCATCCCTCCCCACTCTGAAGACGCACCTCTCCTCCCACTCTGAGGACGCACCACCCCTCCCCACTCTGAAGACGCACCTCCCCTCCCACTTCGAAGACACCCCACCCCACCCCAAGATGCCCACGCTGTCCCATTGCAGGCAGCTGTATGAGTTCCACTATTCCAAGCGCTTCCTGCAGTACATTGACACCAACTTCACAGATCCCCCTTGGGAGCTGCGCGCCCCAAAGCTGTATGGCCGCTTGGGTCGGTGGGACCGCTTTGTGGACCCAACAAGCAGACGCACATACAGGTAAGGGCAGCATCAAACGAGGCATGGTAGTCCTGAATTTTAAAGCAGGCCTGAATTGGTGCTGGCATAGATGAGCGCTGGGAACAGTGTAGCTTTGTGTTACTTGAGCAAATGTGAATGTGGCAGCAGCAAGACAAGTCTTTTTGGTCCTAAGCGCAAGTACAGCCTCCTCACAAGCAGCACTAAAAGGAAAGTCTAGCCCTCAGCAAAGTTAGCCTTTAAAGCAAATGTGAATGGAGAAAAAGTTACCTCAGCACAATAGGTACCCACAAATTCAAGCACTTGACTCTCATCCCCTGCTGCGGTATACTGCATTAATAAACTGATCGAAAAGTTTCCCTTTTTCCACAGACATGGCATGAGGACGCCTCGGAAATGGTTCACGCGATGGACAAAGGACCTCCAAGACCCACGCATTGACGTCAAGGTACTCTTACAGTGTCACGCATGTTAGCTGCCCAGCTTGTGGTCATAAAATGGTAATAAATGGTCGTAACTGGCCAAGGTGCTGTTGCAGTGCCGCACATGCCTGCCGCCTGGCTTGTTGAACCTTGTGGTCATGACCATGGAAGGATCGGAGGCGCAATTGTTTTCCTGACACCACACGACTGGGCTTCTTGGAGCACCGCACCATCCTAGATCCTTGCATGATTCATGACGTCAGGACTGCACTCACTTAACCTGAAGCACCAGGCCTTGTTTTTCCATCAGACCTGTGAGTTGTGATGAATGTGCATGTCCTAGACATGTCCTCCTCCTTGAAAATGTCTACTGCTTTGTTTGTTGAACCAGCAGCCTCAGCATCACAGCAATGTTGCACTTGAAAACCTGTTCATTAGTTTTTCAGGGCCTTCTGTTGGTCTTACGGATGATATTAAGCAAAATCCCAGACAGGGATTCCTAATAATGTTGCATGTTCCTTGATTGGGATTTCTTCCATACGCAGCTGAGAATTCCTGAAAGATTGTTTGAAGGCTCCATACCCACAAGCAGCCTTGACTTATTTCAGCTGCGTGCAAGCCGTTGGGGCCTCCTTCCTGTCAGAAACCTGTTAGCCTAACCACTTGTTTCTGTTCGGTCTTTCCCAGGACTTGCCTTACGTACCCATCACTGAATGGCGCCGGAACAAGTATATCATGTTCGTGGATGGCATAACCTTTAGGTGAGCTCCATACATAACATGATTCCATAGTTTTCATGAATATAACATTCCTTTGTGGGGCCTGCTCTTAAATTCTGCGAGGCCTCGGTGTCCTGCAGTCTCTGCAAAGTCTTGTGTGTTGGTGCAGGACACGAGGCAGGGACGCGATGCAGGACAAAAAGTAGGGACGCAGGACTAGGACGTGCTACAAACCCTGTTAGGGCAAGGACATGGCTCAGACACTGGGCAGAACTCAGGGCAGGACACGAGGCACGGACGCAGTTCAGGTCCAAAACTTTTAAGTCGGTCAAATTGACAAGTGTACAATTGCAATCCTGAGCTTGAGAACTACAGATTGTGGTATACCCTACTCATCACGCATCCCAATTTACACATTTGCGCATCAACCACGCAGGGGCTTATGGCTCCTTCTGCCTAGAAAGTCACATTGGGCATCAGGCATTGTTAAAATGCTGATCAAGGTCCATGAACACAAAACAAGAGGGTCTGTCAAGCACAACTTGAGTCCATTTTTCCAGCAATCGATTTCAAGTCACCCTTCAATAGTCAACTCTGCTTTATGGGGCTGATCCCCTGATGCCCCTCTCCCCCCTGCTTCTTCTATTCTTCATCACTGCCACCCTCTCCATGCTCCTATCTCCATGCTCTCCTGCTGCCATTGAAAGCTTGCTCACCACTTTCTTCTTCACCGCTCTCTTCCTCGCTGCAGCTGCTGCTGCTGCTGCTGCTGCCCAAACTGCTCTTGCTGCCATTGTGGCTGCAAAGCCGGCGTTGCTTGTAATGGCTTGCACTGAGGGGTGGGGTGTTGGGGGGGATGGGCTACTGACCCATACCTCTCGCTAACCAAAAATATTCATTTGCACAACCGCGCAGCAGAGGGGGGTCACCATTGTGTGGGAGGTCCTGAGGATGTTACTCAAAAACGCCAAGGAGTTATTAGACCAAAGCTTATCAGTGCAAAGGGTACATTAAAAGGATCAGCTGGTATTACTTTTGGTCCGGTGGTTCTTTGGCGATTCTGGGATATGCCAAGATCAAGATCAGGTGGAACCTTTTTTAAACTTTGAGTTCTGCCAAAACCAATGACGCAAAATGTTATATTTACATCAACAATAATGTCCTGCATAATATTCAGAAGTCCAGGAAGCTTGCAGGAGAGTGTCTGTGAAGAAGGAGCAATCCAATTTTGAGGTGCAAGCAAGGTGCTGGTTTTGGCCGAATTACACTATGTATTTTATCAGATATTTTATGAATATCGCGCCTATAATGTCAGATGCGTGCAGGTTGCCAGGGTCCAGGCCGAGTTTTCAGCCATGTTCAGCACACCCTGTTGCAGCCTGAGCTCCGATGGGCCCCATTCTTTCACTGATGTTGTTCAATAATTTAGTTCTACAGGTGGTGGGGTCAAATGGTCGCGATGGGAGGCGTTTGATGACCCAGATTTGGCCTGGGACGGAAGAACCCTAGTCCATCTGATGTTGCAGGACACATTCATGTGGTGCCTTTAGAACTCCTGCATGCTCAGGTCTCGTGATGGAAGCCGGTTGACTCCATTCCCACGCCTCAGCATACAGTGCTCTCTTTTCCCCTCGCCGACACACACACACACACACACACGGTGGGACCTTCCCCCAAGCTTTTAGTGAGGATTGTCCTATAGGAACACAAAGAACAAGCCTGCACAAAAATATCCTGCCATCACAGCTCCAGGAGGCCCAGAAAAGTTTGGGAGATTGTCAAACAATGGTGACCCCTCTCTGACCGTGCACCTTCAAAAAAATATCCAATTTACCATCACGCAGTCACAGCGCGGGGCAGAAAGCGTTTCTTTTGCTTAGTGATGTATTTTTTGTACGTTATACGAGTCCGATCAGAGGAGGTGGGTTGGGTGGGTGGTCAGGGTGGTTCTGACTTTATGGGTCCCCTCTATAAAATTTCTTGGGGACTCCTACCAGATAATGAATACATATCATCAGATTCCCCACCTCAACCCCTATCAATTTGCACCCTTTTGGTGCAAATTGGATGAAATGGAGATTCTGTGTGCAAGACAAGGAGTCAGTGTCACGCGTGCAAGGGCGAGGGCGAGGGCAGGCGGAGGTGTGGAGGCAGTGACAAAGCACGACGTGCTCCAGCATGGTTGCCTAGCAGGACATGTATGCGTGAGCGTGTGGAATTTAGTTTTTGCCCCGTAACTCTGTTGCAGGTCACTTTTTGGTCAGGTGCGTATGCAGATGGATGGGGATTTCAGAAATGGCTACCCCTATTGGAATAAGGGACTGGAAAGCGGGTTTGGGGGCTCAGAGGGTCCCCACCCAAAAAAGGCATGATGTCCAAAACTCTGTATTTTGCCCTCCTGGATATGACGTGAGATGGTCATCCCCACGAATGCCCCCCCCCCCAACTAGTCTCATTTAGCTGTCCATGCCTCAACCAATGTCATTTTGCTGCTCATGCCTCCTGCATGTGTCCTTGCATCCCCTGAGCATGCCACACAAAGTTTCATGTCCCAAGCATTGAAGATTACTGAAACGTTGGCACGTGAAGCTCCTCGAGGTGCTCTGTGTGGCTCAGAGGCTGTTTTGCACCGTTTTGGTAGATCTAGGAAATTTTTAAACTAAATTAAAAGCAGCATGGGCAAGATGGCGGAGGCCCTTCCTTTCACATTCACTTCCGCCACATCCTGCCAAAATGGGTCAACCCGCTCCTGCTGCCTACCCGCTACACCTCACCCCGCCCTCTTTACAACTCCACGCAGAGCCAGGAAATCAGCTATCCAATTCACTCTTCAGGTCCAGTAATGGTGCAGGGGGTGCTGAGGTATGGTCAAAAAACGTTGAGACAGTTTGGCCTGACTCAGGGAGGTCCATTCGTGGAAATGATTAGTGCCTGTAAAGTCCCTCGTACATCATTGAAAACAGTGTAGGCTATACAAGTCTTATCCATGATAATCCTGTTGTTCCATTTTCTGTGTAGATGGTAGAACCCCACAGTTCCAGAGCTGCTCTGGGGCTTTCTCAGGCTTCAAGTTAAACCTTCAAAGAAACGGGCAGAATAAAGGATTTGCAAACCTACAGGGCGCAAAAAAATGTTTGCTGTGATGGGCGCTTGTCAAGTACCTCCCCTGCTTTGGTTCCATGCCAATTCCATTCCTTTGGTTGGCTTTTGTGTTGCAGCTCCAAGCTTGAAAAGCTGATGGCGCTGGGGTCTGTAACCATGGTGGAGCAGAGCGGGTACAGGTCCTTCTACCAGATGCAGTTGCGCCCATTTGAGCATTATGTGCCCTTCTGGTGAGTGCTTTTGCAGCCTAAATTGTGGCATGGTTTGTTAAATGATTGGAGTGGTAGTGCACTCTTAAATGCAGTGTACAAAGTTCCCTTATTTTGTTTGTTGAGAATCAGATGAAGGGGAGCACTGGGCATGGGGCTTGGGGCCATGCTACAATCTGCTGTCACAGGAGCGCAGCAGGCCTGGGTGCGCCGGCAACTGTAAGATGTGCTCTAGAGATAGTGCGTTTCAAACTCCTTTATTGCGCCTTGCGGTGCCAGAAGATTCTTCATACGCTTTGCCACTCCCCCAGGAAATGTGTGCATGTTGGGTTGCACCGCTCTGAAGGTTTGCGTTTCATAAATAATCTGATGTCATACAAGGTTCAGATAAGGACTTGAATGACTTTTATTTGGAAGGGAGGGGAGACTGATGCTGAGAAGGTGTTGATGACTTCAACCACGAAATTAGAGTGGTTTGACACCTCTTTTCCTCAAGGCACTTGATGCAGAACAAAATGAATGTTTTTGGTTCATGTACGTCAAAGGAGTAAAGGACCCTGCCTTGGCAATTCCTGACTGCATCTCTCTATCATGCAAGCAGTGGTGTAAATTTGAGTTGTTTTTTAAAACATGCAGCTGCATTGCAGTAGCCATTTGTGATCTTGAGAAAGTTCGTCTGCCAATTTATCATCCTCGCTGACTTCTCTCGTCTCAGGATCACCTGGCAGTGCTCATCTTCAGGCAGTGTTCATCTTCATCTTCACCAGGCAGTGCTCATCTTGGCTGACTTCTTTTGTCTCAGGATCACCAGGCAGTGCTCATCTTCATGCACCCATTTTCTTGGTGCTCCCTTCCCTGCTCCCCCTGGTGGTTCAATTGCCCTTCTTGTGCTGCCTTCTCCCCCTTCTGTTTATCTGTCAAATATATACATATGGCTATTTTCCTCTTTTGTTCTCCTGCCAGAGCATCCCCTCTTCTCAGCACCGAGTTTTCGTAGAAAAAGGGCAAATTTCACGTTCTGCTTGCTGTGCGGTGGCAGGTTTGAGAGACCACAAGAAGCCCTTGACGCACTTGCGTGGATGATGGCTAATGACAATGAGGCCCGCCAGATTGCCCGGAATGCTCAGCTATTTGCAAAGGAGATGCTCAACAAGCAGGCACTGCGGTGTTATTGGATGACATTGTTTCGGGAGTATGCTAAGTTGTTTAAGTACCGACCCGCCGACGTGCAGTATGACACATGGATTTCGGCAACGGAATATCTGGCGGATTTCAGAGTGAACAAGCCCAACTACACAAGAGAGTGGCATACGTTTGCGAACAAGACTGGCTTTGAATTTGAGGATCCATTTGGCTTGCCTGAAGATGCGTGATGCACTGATGAGTGTGGGATGAAAGATGGCGCACTGTTGTATCGGAACTGCATTTGATTTAAGGTATGAGAGAGAGTTTTGCATACACATGGGCACCAAGCTTGTCAGTAGGCAGAATGGGTGTGCCCGGCATAACTAGAGAGTGTCAATGCTGCAGGTGAATTGAGCTGCCCATAGAGTCGCAGATATATTGCTCTGCAGGCTGGGACTTTGCCAGGGTTAATGCTGCATTTCCATGACTGTGTTTCGTCAGAAGCCTGGACCAGACTGTGAGCTGCATGCAGTGCTAGAGCCTGATGCATGGTGTCAGTGATAAGTAGGTTATGCTTGTAAAACCTAGGACCCAGAACTTTATTTTGTGTGAAACTGATAGGGGAGAGGGGCTACAAAAGGGGGAAATAACAAATGACCATTGTGCTAGGTTAGTGTACTGGACTCCATTACTTTTTTGTCAAGTGTTCACTCCCTTGACCAAGATAACTTTGTGTTTTGGCTGCAAGTCCATACCTCAAGCTTTGTAGGAGGTGGCTCTTTACTGATATTCCCATGCATCTCTCCTTGGCCATGCATTATTGCCTTTGTCCCCTGCCAACAAAGGCTTTGCCTTTAGGAAGCATGCAGGTCAATGGGCATTGTTTCAATATTGACTACAGAAATGGTCAAGGCATTGTGCCACTCGGCCTGAAAAATGTGATCATCGATGATTCATGAGACTGTTTGTGTCCATCCTTCATGCGACGCATTCTTCTTTGATGCTTATTGGGAATGGTTTACACTGCAGGGACCTCATTGCCTGCTCACATGGGTTTGCAAATATTTGTCAGTGACTACCTACCTGCTGTTCTTGATCCCGCCGCCTGCTTCAATGGCAATTTTATGTTCTGAATATGCAGAAGTATTTAAATACTTCAAGCAAGCAGGGGGATTTGCATTGAGTGGTGCGATGTGCGGGGTTTTGTTTCCAACAAGCCTGTCTTGCAAGTAACATCTGCTGGGGATTGATTATTGTGCGTAAAGGAAGGACTCTTCAGCCAGCACTGTCTTTGACAGTTAAGAGCATAAGAGATGCTTTCAGAAAGTTCAGTGTTGACAACAGGCCAGTCAGGCTTTCAGGTATGCATTATGCCCCCTAATCAGTGGCTTGCCCAAGCACCCACCAACCCAATCCCTCATTTCTGGGTTATCCTGGTTGATGAAAATGCACTCTATATCCTCCCAGGATGTCATCATGGTATGATGTTCCTGAATGAATTAGTAATAGCAAAGCTTCTGGTCTTCTGGTCCCTGAGAAGGCCTTGCATAGCTCGCACAGAATGGAATCAGTTTGATCCTCAACATATTCATGATAGCCTAGCGGAATTGAGTTCTGCATGTAAAACACCTCGTGACCACATTTATTTAGGAAAAGGAATTTATTTGGTTAAAAAATTTGCCTCCTTTGCCAGAAAGGTAAGATGATGAGTTAATTGGTGTGGAGCAATAAAGATGTTTAACGAAAAACAAAACCTGGGGAAACTTTATCTAGTCGTCCTGTTCCTCCGCTTAATGTAGGGAGGGTGGCTAGCGGCAGGGGATTGCCTTCAGCGCCTGCTTGTATTGATGATTTATTATTCCTCCTTGCTTCATCCAGACCTCTAGAAGGTTACAGAAGGTTACAAAAAAAGAAGCCCTCCGGTCAAAACGGCTGACTGCTAGCCTGCTCATAAAAAAAGCAATAATTCATGTAGAAAAGGAAAAAGCTTGTTATTGCTTTGATTTAAGAGACAGAAGATATGATAAGACTGTACATGGTGATGCCGGGTATGGAGGGAGCCATGCTATTGGAAGAATGAGATAAAGAGAGGACCAGAAAATAAGGAAGCGTATTTAAGCTGAAGAGAACAAACATGGGGATGAGTGCATTTGAAAAGAACGTGTTGTTCATCCTGCACATCATCTTGGGCATCACATAGATCACAAGTAGGGGGATTAAAATTTCCAGAGAAACAGTGCCATCCCATGTGGTTTGCTCGACTTTCAAGGTATGGACACAAAAGCGAAATCGAGCCACACTGCGGACAATGTGTTTGGGTAAATCCAAGTATAAATATTTGGGCAGAATATAAGGAGCCCTAGCTAGCTTGCTAGTTAGGGGACCTTTCCTTAATGCACGCAGCTGGACCCGGCTTGTGTAGTCTTTTCTTTTTCTCTTTCTTTCTATAAGGAGAATATGTCACGTGTGCAGGCTTGATTGGGAGAGCACACCAGTGGTGATAAGTAATTTCTTTGCTGTTTGTGTCTTGTGTCTCGTAACCAGAAAATTGTCTCCAATATGCGAGATAGCAAGACCTGGGATCCACAACAAGCTGGATCAGTCCAAAGGATCAGCAGAGCGTATGTTTTGCTGAAAATGATGGGCATGATGTAGGCGATCCATGGCAGACAATAGATGGATGTCCAGCAGGAGGAATTTCTGGGGCTGAGGGAGATGTCTGCATAAATAACCTTGAATCCAGATCTCTTAAGCTCCTTCCCCTTGCAATAGGTGCTGAAATTTCAGCAGCTTTAAAGCAGGAGAGTTTCCTCTGCCTACGAAGTTTTTCTTTCTTTTCTTTCAGGAGGAGAGAGAAAGAAGACGAATTGTGCAAAACCAGCCAAGTATGAAAAGAAGAGGAAAATTTACGCAACAGTGAAAACGCCCTCCACATCTTTTAAGGAAAATGGAATACCTAGGGCCGTATTGACACCGTGTATGCCCTTCACCAAGAGAAGAATGTGTGTATGAACTCTGCAGAGAGAGACTGCCATGCACAATGGTGGAATAATCGACTTTAATTGCTGGCAGTGAGCTTTTGCGAGCAACGAGAGCCTGGAACAAACAAGGAGGTCTACAGCACTGAAGCAACAGTAAAAATAATAGAATAGATAATAAAATGATCAAAATAATAAAATGGTCAAAAAGGGGTAGCCTTCACACAATTCCCCTAGGTGTGATGCACTACAGTCCCTTTCAAGTTGTCTGTGGTGCACTTTTTCATATAAACAATAACCAGATAAATTATATCGGGGGCCACGGCTTTCCATCGTCGACTATGAATTTCTCCAACTGATTTCTTCTTGGAATGACCTGGAGGGGAAGCACTCATGCTCGCTAAGGCATGTACATGTGTGTATAGGAATAGCCACTTCATCTTTTCGTCCCATTGTGTGTGAAAAGCATGAGAACTTTGACTGTTCCTCTCCGCAGGGTGTTGCTTGCGGGGCACGTATCTGGCCTAGATGGGCCTCCCTTAATACAGCTACCACCAACTTCAGCAGGCTACCATTGGAGGTGCGAGCTGCCTCAAACAGCAAAGGAAAGAAGGGTCGGCGCAAATCTACCAACACCAAATCGCCCATAATTGTCCGCCAAGCAATATGGTGCGTGCGTGTGTGCGTACCTGTGTGTGTAAGTGTGTGTGTAAGTGTATGTGTGTGTGTATGTGTGTGTGTGCGCGCGTGCGTGCGTGTGTGCGTGCGCGTGTGCGTGTGCGTGTGTGTGTGTGCTCTTCAAGCATGCCAGTACGAGTTTGTTCATGATTAAAACTGCATGTGTTTTTCAAATTTCAGTTTGTAGGTGTCTTTCATGCTCATTGGGTTCTTAAGGATGGAGATTGGGGGATCTTTCATTGACAACTTTGTGGCTGCCAGGGGCTGCCATCAAACAGCGTGTTGCGTTGATGCTCCAAAGCATATGGCTATTATGAGGATTAAACAGACTTGCAGGCAAAGGTATAATCAAAACAAGCTTGCAGCTTGTGTTGCCTGCCTAAGTACGGGACAGCTACGTTTTTGTGAGTATAAGCAGCCACAAAACAACGCAATTGAAGAAGTCCCTCTCGTGAGCTTTTGCAATCCTGATATTTTGATGCAGGTTCCATCACATTTTAAATAAAAATAAGCGAAAAGTCATCCTTCAGTGGGCGAAAGAGCTTCAGCTCAGTGGTGCCAGCAAGATTGGATATCCTGGTAAGGCTCCAGGAGAGAGGCATTGCTTTATGCAAAGCAAATGTCAAGCTTTGATATGTTTGTGCAGGCTCTCAAGTGACTCACTTTGTAAGGTAGTGTTTTATTTCTCTTACAGGACCTTTGACTTATGCTCATGCGGTACCCACTGTGAGACAGGGTAGATCTGTAATCTTAGTTGCTGGTGTGGCATACCAGCATGTTTGTTTGCGTTGCATGCTTTAATCCAAATAGACAGGTGGTCAGAAAAGCCAGAGGTGTCATATTTTCCTGTATTAGAGTTAGGTAAAGAGGGCGGAGCATTTGTTTAATAAAGCCGTAAAGATTGCCAAATGCTTGACCTTATTTACAAATTGAATGATTGATTGGCATTGAGGTATGACCTGCAACTTGGTTGATTGATTGACAATGAGGTGTAACCTCTTGCCAAGTAGTTTGACTGATTTGCCTGCTGGACTCTGCCTGCCGACTGTAAAAAAAGTAATGGTGCTAGTAAGCGGACAAGGATACTAGACCTGCTTAAAGAAGCAGAGGAATCAGAGGAGTAATTACGAGCTGCTGCTTTTCAAATGTTGATGAGAGAGGGGGAGTGCTTTGTTTTAAGTAAAATGAGTTCTTGATTGGCTATTGTTGGGGGCCTACCTACTTTCCAGCTGCTGATTTACTGAGGTCTTATGAGCAAGCTGCACTTGCATGATAACATCTGCTTTAACTTATCGTAGCTAAGCCTATAGAACGATAACTGCATGCATTGCTTTTCCTCAAAGTTGCACAACACCTCTGAGGCCTCATGGGCTACAGCTGCATTTATTGGAGAGAGGAGATGAAGAGAAGGGAAAAAGTTGTGAGCAGGGGTGCTCGTAGGTATCGTCTCTTAGCACTTAGCTTGCTTTTTTAGGGTACGTCTTGAGCAAGGGTCTTCTTAGGCTATAACCGCATTTGTTGAAGGGGAGAGAAGAGAAGAAATACTGAGTAGGGGTGCTTTCCTTGGAGATAGCAGTCACTGAGACAGTAATTGCCTGAGTAAAAAGCTGCATGGATCAGGCATACACGAAGCCTTCAAGCAATGGTGGCTTGTCAGCCTTGCCAGCAAGGAATTGGGAAAATGTTTTTTGATCTTCTGACCTTGCTGCTTCATTGCAGCTTTCTTCGTACCTGGGGTCACGGCCAGGATATTGCATAACTTTGAGTACTTCATTCAGCTATTTGTTTCTATGAAATTACAGGCTGCAAAAGGGGTCAAGCAGTGCATTCCCTTTGGAGCTTGTGAGGTTACAGGCTTTTGATTAGAGGTTCATAGTAAGTCCTGTTGATAGGTTCACTATTCCTGTGCATGACACGCTGCATCTATTTGGAAGACCGTGCAGCGCCACACATGTAACTTCTGAGAGTCCTAACCACTAGTGCAGCTTGTTAAAAAAAAGGGGCAGGCAGGCCACCTGGAACGTTGCAAGTTCAAAAGGTAGTAAGTTGCAAAGATTGAAGGGGGTGAATGCAAGACCACGTTTTTTAAAAAAGAACTCCAGGGTTCAAACAAAAAATGCCATACGCAACTTTCAATTACTAATCCATCTGTCCACCTGCTCCGCAGGTGTGATTGTGCTGGAGGGGCATGCTGACGACGTGCAGTATTACACAGCAAGGTTGCGTGCACTACCATGGGCTGCAATGCAGGTAAAAGGCGTGCATGCTATCCTGTATTCAAAGAAGGGGCTTGCAACCCCTGTTGGCGTTCAATGAATGCACTGCCATCAGGGCTGTGCCATAGTCAATGGTCGAGACTTTAGTGGGTTGAGGCTGTCCCGAGGGATGATGCGTTTTTCCATTTGGTTGAAATACGAAGATATGGTTTGAGGAAGAACACAGCGGCTGATAAAGAAGAACCAATTTGTAGGCGTGGATATAATGCCATGACAAAGACCTTGGGTACTACTCAAGTCCTCTCAAGCAGTGAAGGGAAGGGAAGGGTTACATTCTCTCAAGCAGTGAGGGCATCCACGCTTTCCGGATCACAGCAGATGCCCAGGCCGAAGGTCTCAACGTGCTGGCAGCATGGCCGGATGATGCAGGAGCTTCTTGCACTGAGACCCAGGCCGAAGGTCTCAACGTGCTGGCAGCATATGGCTGGATGATGCAGGAGCTTCTTGCACTGAGACAAAATGTGCACGCGCATGCTTGCACTTGAACCAGCCTGAAGGTTAAAGACAAGAATCCAATGCTCTTGCTCCTTGTCGTACGACTCAGGCTGGTCACTTTGTGCTTGTGATGTGCATGATGCAGCTGGGGTCCTTTGATGGCATGAGTAAAGGATGTGCAGGCTGAATGTGGTGTTGACCCTAGTTAAGTACCTTAAAAGCTCAAATTATAAAAAAGTGGAACTCACAGAATTAGTGTTGCGTGGTGCTCTAAGTAGACCGGAACAACGTGTGCAAGGAGCAGACCAGAGCCATGAGGAGACCAGATCGTCAAGCATGCGTTTTTAATGCTAAAGCGAGCTACAAGAGGCATGCAGACTGTAATGGTCATACTGACAGCCATATAATTCAACATCTGCACATTAAACTACTGATCACAGGCTGAAAAGCACTAGCTTGTACCTTGGACAAAAAATTGGTGTTGCTTCCCAATCGTAGCTTTGCAAGAAAATGTAAGAGTGCGCCAACAAGTGCACAGCTTTAACGTTGTGTGCCCACTCTCTTATTTGCCCAGTATCCAGCAAACTGTGATATGTCAATGAAATGCTGTAGCTGCGCAATGATGCAGGGGTGTGCCATCAACTCCATGACTGTTGCTGTTTGCTGCTTCATAGGTACGAGCGCGGGAAGAAGAAGATCCTTCTCATTTGTTTGGAGAAGCAAATAGGCAAGGAACCAACAGCAATGGTGGCAATGCTGGCAGTGATGGCAGTGAAGAGGGCGAGGAGGAGTGGCGCCGCCTGCCTTACCCATTGATTGAAATTCCAGACACTGGCTTATCGTTGCTAGGAGCGATGTGAGTATTTGACAGTACCACGTGCATTGACATGTGTTCTATGCCCCTGAAGAAACTAATGTTTTTGCAGTTATCCACGGCTTCCACACTCCTTTCAGCAGCACAAAGAAAAAGAAAAACTACGTAGGCAGAGGAAGATCTCCCAACATCAGTTGAGGTAAAGGAGACGCATTGGCTCAGAAGAGCCGTGAATCCCCTCCACCACAATCAGCAGCACAATCCACATACAAGAAGCACAATACATAAGTGCAAAAGGTCCCTACAATGCCCTGAAGTAAAGAGACAAGGGGCTTGCAATAGTTGTGCGTTCCCAGCTGCACCTGCCCCTCAGGTGTCCCAGGGCCTCCCGTCTCGCCTCTCCCAAAACAATCCAGAAGTAAGACCAACTCATTGATAAGCACGGATCTGCATCCTGGTCAAGAACTCTTATTTGAGGATGCGTGGCTTGCCCCTCATAACCCCTCAAACACGTGGTAGACGGTCCCTTTCTGTCAATTATTTGTGGTCCTTGGGTGTCCACTTCCAATGCTGTGAGCAGATCATTGTGTTCATGGGTTTCCTTTAGGCTGTTTCCTTATTGATTGGGCCTTGCGCAGCGTGTTGCGGGGGACTCCGCTGACTCTTCAGAAAGAAGCCGTGCTTTTCCCGGAATTTTATTGCTTATGCCATGTATCATGCTTTGAACAGTGCTCTTCTCTTGCCCACAGGTTGGGTTCAATGAAGGATATTTCAATGCAAACAATGCCAAATGCCTATTGGATACTCACATGTCTTTGATCTGTTATCTGTGCTATCTGGCGTCAAGCACCGCAATTTGTTGAAATAGGCACTGTGTTTTTGATACCTTTGTACATGTGGTGATCCCTGTGTGCCTTATCAGCAGCAGCCGCAAGCCGCCAGCATTGGCACTCACGCTTTTAAAAAGCAACAACTATACACCGTAACATACCGCCTCTGCCTCAACCCCTTCAAAACAATTTCTGACAGTGCTTACATTGATTTTTTCTTTCACCAACGCAGGTGCAAGGATGCCCAGCTGGGACACCTATTTGCAGCTGCATTGAAGTTGCAATCCCCTGCAGACCCTAGTCTACGGCAGTAGCATTTTGGTCAGCGTTGTTTGTTTTACTCAAGGCGCTTTAATCTCTACATGTTGGAATAGACTAGTGCAATGTCTCGGCATTTGCACATGAAGGTAGGATTGGTGTGGAAGCGTCCTTCCCCTTATGCACGCAGCCGGTATTGGCAAGCAAAGTCCTCCTGTCTCCTTTCCTCTGGTAGGACGTGCTTGTGTTATGTTATGCCAGAGGAGAGCAGGAGAAGGAGAGTCCGGGCGTCCAGGAGCATGGCAGCCAATCCACCAGATCCTCGTTAGCTCTGTTTCTGGCTTTATCCTAGGCTAGCTTTTGTCTAGTTTAGGCTTGAGGGTCCTTCGGTGAGACCCTTTCTAGCTTGCTAGTTAGGGAACCTTTCCTTAATGCACGCGGCCTTTTGGCTGGCGTAGCCTTTTCTTTTCTTGTGTAATCATTATAGATAGTGCCTGCCACACCAACTAAGATGATGCGCAAGGTCACCTTGTTGTCTCTGTTTGGGTTTCTCAAGCTGTGGATTTTGATCCTGGTTATAGTAGTGTACCACCAACGTGCTTCTTAAAAATTTCGTATAATTCATGCCCGTCCTCAGGCTGTGAAGTATGCCCACACGCTTATTACCAAAGAAAGAAAAAGAAAAGTAAAAAGAAAAAGAAAAGCCTACGCAGACCAAAGGCCGCATGCATTATGGGAAGGTCCCCTAACTGAAAAGCCAGAGGCCTCACCAGAAGGCCCTCTAATCTACACTAGACACAGCTGGCCTAGGAGAGAGCCAGAAACAGATCTAATGAGGATCTGGAGGGTTGCTCGCCATGCTCCTGGACGCCCAGACTCTCCTTCTCCTGCCTCCACCGCCGCGCGCCCAGAAAACCCCCCCCAGGAGCCCCCGTGAAAACAAAGAGCGTGTCTAGTGTTGATGATAGTGGTTAATCTTTGAATGGCATGGTCCCTAAGCTTGGATGCTAGTGAATTAGCTGTTTGTTTGGTAAGGCCCAGATTCATAAGAGGTGTCATTGTATACGTATACAATGAGTATACTCAATGTAAGTGGAGCCAGCCACTCCAATTAAGATGATGTGCAGAGTCACTTTATTATTCCTGTTATTACCACTAGACGCGCTATTGAAAACAATAATACTCCTCACAGCCAGGTTCTAGAGACGGGTGCTTCTGTCAACACCAGACCACAACGAACATGACTCATCGGATTTTTTCATCTTTGCTTTCCAGTCCAAGCTTTGTAAGTCGAGCATTTTTTGCCAGGTCTGGTTACAGGCCTCAGTGTTTCTGCTCAGCTGCCCCTGTAGGCGGATATATTGATGTAACCTTACCTGCCAGCGACTCTTCAGATCCCCACTAGCCCTTTCTGTTTTTCTTTTTTTCTTTTTCTTTTTTCATACGGTACTTTTGATCCAGTGTGTCTCCTTTTCCATAATCGATGCAGTGAGAACTTCTTCTGCCTGTGTATTTTTTTTTCAGCCTTTGTAAGGCTGATGATGTCCAGGATGAAAAGAAAAGAAAAGAAGAGACTACTAGCCATAAGGCAGCGTGAAAAGAAAAGAAAAGAAAAACTACATAGGAAGAGTAACTCTCCCGAGCGTGCATTAAGGAAAAGTTCCCTAACTAGCAAGCTAGAAAGGGTCTCACCAAAGGGCCCTCAAACCTAAACTAGACTAAGCTAATGTTACGGAGCTCTGGTCAAGCGCGAGGAGGGCGACAGCAAGGAGGAGGTCCTCGGATCGAATCCTTGTGGCCGGGGTGGAGATAAAGATGCCCTCTATCGGTGGGAGTCAATGGGAGACTCTTTCCTTAATGCACGCGGCTGAACGGCAAGTGTAGATCTTTCTTTCTTTCTTTCTATACAAAGCTAGCCTAGGAGAAAGCCAGAAACAGAGCTAATGAGGATCTGGAGGGTTGGCTGCCATGCTCCTGAGCGCCCGGACTCTTTTTCTCCTCCTCTCCTCCTCCACGCGCCCAGCAAACCCTCCCCCAGGATGATTACCATGTCATCTTTCATTGCACACATCCCCAGGTGGTCTCTCTCCGCAGGAAATATGTCCCCTTGTTCTCAAATGCAGGATCTCATGATGTGTCTGCTTTTTTGAACCAGAACAACAACAAGTGTGTTGATCACACTTCCTTTTTTCCTTCATGAATTAAATGCCTTGTATGGGCAGGCTAGCAGTCGCACTTCTTGACTGAAGGCCTTATCCTTGTAAACCCTAGTTTTTCTTTTTACACTTCAGGTAACCCACAAGCCACTGCTGAGTACGTGTGTGCCCCTTTCCTAGCTGGTTGTATACGGATCAGGCAATTTGCATCGGAGCACCATCTGACGGACAGGCTACATACCATGCTCTGGCTGACTAAAACGTATGCCCTCCCTGCTAGCATGTATGCTTGCCAAGTTTGGGGCACTATATTTATGAAAGAAGGAGCTGAAATGGACAACCCTTTGCAAACAGTGCACCTGTGCCTATTGAAGCGTATCCTTGGGGTAAAGCACACCATTCCTAATTGGTCTGTCTTGCGGGAATGTGGACATGAACCTCTACAGTTTTATTGGTTCCGCGCAGCAGTTAGGTTTTACAATGTTTTACTACGCAGCAACAGCACTACAGTCAGTAAAGTGCTGCGAGCAGATGCTGAATTGAGCAGTCTTTCTCAAAATGCTGGACCACAGAGTTTTTAGCTGCATGAACGGGCTTAGACAGGTGCAATATGTTTGGGCAAATTATAGCCATGACTCAGACCTCGGAGGGAGCTTGTTGTTGTTGAGAAAAAGGCTGCAAGGAAGGCTCCCGCCATATCTACTTGATAGAAATCAAATACTGTGACGATACGAGGCCTGGTGCCCAGCTAGAAGCCTCACAGCAACAATACAGCGAACTGTGCAAACAACTCCAATGTGCAGAGATTACTATCCACCCAATCCTCCTGGGTGTGGGTGGGACTATTTACACTGCCCATACCCTTGATCAATTCAAAAATTAGGGATTGACTCACAGAGATCTGAAACACTTGCAAGAAAACTCCATGCCCATTCTGTACAATTTGCGCACAAACTTACCTCTACCAGACGTGCCATTGAAAACAAAAACGCCCATCATAACACTGGTGCCCTGGAGCAGCGTGCTGCCAGAAACCCACCCGATCCACATTAACTCCCCTCTCATCTTCTGGGTGAGCCTCCCTGAGGGAGACTCACGGTTCTTTGACCCAATGTCTCCTTTTCCTTAATTGATGTAGGGAGAGTTTTCTCTGCCAGAGAAAGTGCTTACGTCGCTTTTTCTTTTTTTTGCTGCGAGGTGTGTGGAATGCTGAGGCCTTGGCAGAACATGGTGAACACACGAACAGATTAGCCAAGTATCATCATCAAAATGGCTCTTCCTTTGAGACCCTTGTCTGTTCACGGCGCGCCCTTCTCTGTTCCTAGGTATTTGCATCTTGATTTAGGGAAGCACATGCTGAGAAACATAGCGCGCTTTCATTTACATGCACACACCCTAAAAAGTTGAGACATCACTCTGGCAGGAGCACACATCTCCTTGTGATAGGTGTGACCAATCGGTTGCAACTTGGAGGACTCCAAGATGAAAAGCATGCCGTGCTCCTTTGTTCTTGGGCTCCTGTGTGTTCTCTTTGAATAACTTATGCACAGTTATTTTCTGACTTGCCCTCTACACGCAGACTATTTTTGGACGAATCAGGCGCTTTCTTCTATTCTCAAGCTAGCTCTGAGGATGTTTTTCGTTTCTTGCAGAAGCAAACTAATGACACTTATCGTTTCCGGGCTCATGGATATTTTTTGTGCAGTTGGAACAGTTGAGCAGGCCGAGCAGCCAAACTACCTGGCTGAAGGTCAAATCCCATTGTAACCACTTGCGCCACAGGGCAACTGCCAAATTTGCGCAAGCTCTACTAGCTTTGGCAAAGCAACAAAAAAATTCTTTGGGTGGATAGGCTGGGACCCCTAGGCGAAGGCCTAGGCATGAAAAGCCTGAGGCTACGATGGTTACAATGAGGCTACAAAATAAGTTGTGAGGTAGAAAATAAATGCTAGGATCAGTGAGCACTGCTTGGCACGCCGGGCCGGGCTGTGTGCATAAAGGATCCTTGACCACTGAGCTGACTAAGCTTCTAAATTTGCTTTTAAATTTGACTGTTTTGTTTACAGGCACATTTATGCCTAAGCTAAGATGCCTCCCGCAGGCAGGTACAGCTTTATAACCCTTTCCTTCGTTTCCTTTCCTTAACCAGAAGGCTTGTCAGGCCCTTAAAAGAGGCTTCAAATTACAGGCCAAGCCTAGAAAGCGAGGAGCCAACAAGAGAGAAGAAGTGAGGGTATGGCTGGTCAAAACCAGTTACAAAAAAGAAAGAAAGTCTACGCTGGAGGTAACCAGCGTGCATTAAGGAAAGATCCCACAGTCAGCGCTGTCACTGACCATGAGTCTCACCAGTATCTAAACTAAGAAAAAACTAATGGACTAGTGCGGATCCAGAGGGTTGTCGGCCATCCGTCCAGGCGCGCGCCTCACTCTCCTGTAACCAGCCCGTCCGGTAGCCGCCAACTCCGGTTCTATGTTGTCAGAGTTGCTGAAACGGATGGCATGTTTGGTGCTGTCAATTTTTGTTAGGGGTTTGCAGCATGGAAGTGGAGTTTGGTAGCAGTTTTTTGAGCCTTTTCTTTGGTTAAGCCTAAGTTGCAGAGAGGTGCAATTGTGTAGGGACTGTATATAGTTCCAGCTAAGAATAGTGTGTAGAGTGACTCTGTTATTACGGTCACCATACACGGTGTGAGCCTCTAAGTGTTCTTATACGTAAGTTCTCAATGGTGTGTTTATGTTGATTTTGTGCGGTAAAGAGTGTTTGTTCAGGGTTGGTATATATTACTTATAATGCGAAGCCTAGAGGAAATCTTTAATGACAGCCAATGCTTTAAACTTTTTTTTCAGCAGGACTCTACAGCAGTCATTACAAAATAAAGATGGAAGGTCATTGGAAAGAAAAGGAACAGAAAGGCATGGGTAGTGGAAAAGGAGGGGGATCTCTTCATCATCACACCAAGATCAGATGACACCATCCATCGATTACGTATACACATACACATACACGCACACTCACACAGTCACACACAAAGAGCGCAAAAGGTTATAGAGCTCAGCATTGCCCATGCCGAGCTGCAGCTAAAACTTCACAATTTTGCATGCACAAAATTAGCCCAGGTAGCTCAGGCAACATTTAATCCATCACCCCCTCTTGCCAATCAAGTACCTTCCTGTGCATTTCTTTAGTCAGAGGAGCATACAACTACAACAGCTCTCTCCCAAAAAGCAAGAGCTTCAGTAAGTGCAAGCACCAAGCATTGAGGTCAAAGCCATGAAAGCATCAAGCAAGCTGGCAACCTGCTAGTTGTCATAGGAATGCTGAAGCACAGAAAACAACCAGTTGTCTCCTGGTAGCATGATAAAGAACTTACAGATGCATTGCAAGAGAAGGCCCACAAACTTTATTTCAACCTCGTCTTTCCACCTAGAGACAGGATAGTACAGAGAAGTCTCTTGCACATGCCTCGTACTTATCGCCCCGGCTCCTGCATCTTGCTTGCCGCAAGCTACCTGCATTCAACCGAGGAACGTTGCACAATTTACTGGCACAACTCGTTGTAGTGTTTGGTGGAAAGGGACATGGTGCCTCGGCCCTAGGTATCCTCTTTTCCTTGATTAATGTGGGGACTGTTTTCGCTGCATAGTGAGATCTTCCTTTCTCTTAAATCTTTTATTTTATTTGAGCAAATCCAAGTAGGCGTAGTAGTAAGCATGCAAACACTCCCTGCTAGCTCCCTCAACGCCCAAGACATGTGACTATGCTTGCTTTAACAAGGCAGAAACCCCAGTGAGGAGCTGTCATGCATGTTCAGTGCACACCCATCCTCACAACTCAGAATTTGCTTTGCATGATTGCTTTGCCAAAGCAGAAGATGAGTTTAGGCGTCAAGACACATTCAAATGATGTGTAAACAGGGCGCTGGTATACCTTGGACCTCAAACTTCAGAAATCCTTCAGCCCGAGACTCAGATCAAGCTTTCAAGAAAGCATCATGTTTGAGGACTTGCTTGAAGGAAACCTAGCATGCACAGGTATGCAAGGGTTTGAACTTTTCGGGCGATTGGGTTCCTGCATTTAGTAATCCGGCAGAAGTTCTGTGAGGGCTTGACAGGATGGCTCAAAATTTTGACTTTCTCTTCTGTACATACATTTGTACTCAACAGTGCTCACCTTCTATGTTTAAACGCGTGTGCTACTCATGGGCCCTGACACCAATTCGTTGTCCTTCTGTCCGGAATAATTGTAATCATACCTAGAAGCATGGAGGGCCAATTAAGTGAACAGGGTGTGAAATTGCAGGTGTATTTGTAATCAAACTTACAAACAAGGAAGGCCAATAAATGAACAGAGTGGAATTTGCAGGGCAAGACTGGAAGCAAAGCCAGTAAGGAGGAAGGCAGGAAACACCATAAATCCTCTAGCACGAACTACGAAGCACTGGGGGGGGGGAGTGAACAAGCATGTTTGAACAGAGCATAGCCACATTCCTAGAATGGTGTGATATCAGCTAGTAGCTGCGCTGGCAACCCACATGTACGTGAGTGGGTTATCTCCAGAGTGGCATTGTTTGTGGTGGACTACATCAAGTGAAAAATGCTGGAGATGCACCACACGAGACCCTCATGAGCCGAGGAAGCATAATTACACCGCGCATAGCTAGAAGCCTCTGATGAAATCAAAGTAATAAGCCAAACAAAGATAAATCACGCTTAAAAAATGGTTTACGGAGGCAATTGCCTACAGGCCCCCCCCCCCCCCAACACACACATACACGCACATGCGCACACACACACGCACACACACACACACACACACGCACACACACGCGCACACGCGCACACACACACACATTTGTTCGCAGGAGCACAAGCCCCTGCATGCTCGTGATAAAACATCCACACAAACACGCCCATTCCTCACCTATCTATCAATCCCATCTGTCCTATCTATCTATCCTGTCACCTGTCATAGTAGGGGTTTGTGACGGAGGAGGTGGGCAGTGCAGGGCCATCTGTGGGGCCAGCATCATGACTGAGGGGGGCCATATTGGGGGCATCAGGCAGGCCGGGGCGCATCACAGGGCGCAGCTGATGTGATTTGTCAGTATACAGCTGCACATGCAAGTGCATGCACGAGCGTACAAGATCGTTTGCATGTGTGTTCGTGCGTGTGTGTGTGTACGTTTGTGTGTGTGTTTGTGTGTATGTGTGTACGTTTGTGTGTGTGTGTGTGTATGTGAGTGTGTGTAAACATGGGATGGGATGTGAGATGTGCATTCATCCTTTTGCGTTCATGATCTTTTAAATTAGCAAATGTGACCCTGTCCTTCAATGAGTGCACTCCTTCATCGAAGTGCGATTGTTGTTAGCAAAAAATCAGAATGCCCGTGAAAAAAGTGCAGAGAGTGTGTGCATGCCACAAAAGAATCAACAGTCGCTGTTGTATTTCTCTAACAGAGCACAATACAACATCCGCAAGAAAAGGCTCGGAAAAAGAATGCCAGTGTAGCGGACCAGAGTTTGCGTGCGTGTGTGCCCTGCAAGACTCAGGCATTGGAGACAGGCAGGAAAAATAGAATGCCAGTGTAACAGACCAGGGAATGCGAGCGTGCCCTGGAAGATTCAGGCAATGGAGACAGGCACACCATTCGATGCAAGTCAGACATAGCCACATCACCTCCCTGACGATTCCCCACCCTACAGCAATTGCATTCTCACATGTTTGTATCGCACCCACACATTCCTAGCAAAGCACGCGGCCTTGTGGCTGGCGAAGGCCTTTCCTCTTCTTTTTCTCTTCTTCTCAACAAAGCACACGTCTCTTAACACGCAAAATGAGCAGTGTAGCAGCACTCACAATGATGTACACAAAGTTGAGGACAAGGAGACCCACGTTCCCAGCCGCAGTCACTTCACGACCCACAGGGCTGCAGGAGCAGAAGGCATTACAGGAGAAGGCATTGCAGGAGAAGGCGTTGCAGGAGAAGGCATTACAGGAGAAGGCATTGCAAGAGAAGGCATTGCAGGAGAAGGCATTGCAGGGGAAGGTATCACAGGAGAAGGCATTGCAGGAGAAGGCATTACAGGAGAAGGCATTTCAGGGGAAGGTATTTCAGGAGAAGGCATTGCAAGAGAAGGCATTACAGAAGAAGGCATTGCAGGAGAAGGCATTACAGGAGAAGGCATTGCAGGAGAAGGCATTACAGGAGAAGGCATTGCAGGAGAAGGCATTACAGGAGAAGGCATTTCAGGGGAAGGTATTTCAGGAGAAGGCATTGCAAGAGAAGGCATTACAGAAGAAGGCATTGCAGGAGAAGGCATTACAGGAGAAGGCATTGCAGGAGAAGGCATTACAGGAGAAGGCATTGCAGGAGAAGGCATTACAGGAGAAGGCATTTCAGGGGAAGGTATTTCAGGAGAAGGCATTGCAAGAGAAGGCATTGCAGGAGAAGGCATTACAGGAGCAGCAGGAGGTGATGCAGAAGAGAAGGCATTACAGGAGCAGCAGGAGGTGATGCAGAAGAGAGCATTTCAGGGGCAGGAGAAGGGTCTACAAGGTTGCAGGAGCAGGAGAAAGCACTGCAGCTCAAGGCATTACAGGAGCAGAAGATGTTGTTGGCAAGGAATAAAAGCTGCGAGTGCAGAGTGCTTGAATGCTAGGAGCACAAGAAAATGGGGCAAGCCCAGGTGTTGTCGCCCGAGGTGCACAAGCACAATGCATGCCCTTGAAGTGATGTTTACACTGCTGGGGCAAAGCAATAACTCATGATGAGGGAGTAAGTTGCAATCCAGTCTGAGAAAGAAGCTGGGGGAAACGAGTCGGGTGTGATCCTCCGGATAAAATTAAAAAAGGGCCGAGCTTGTGCTTTCCCTGCATGCCATAGCACCTAGATTCATGAGGTTTGTACCACATTCATTTTCTGAATTGAAATGAACTGAGCAAGGGGGGTTGCACCCCTCTGCAATCCCCTGCTCGTGTACTTCCTTAGCACCTCATACTCCCGCTCATGTCAACAAAGCATTGGAGCATATCACTGCCATGCAGATTTTAGGACTTCTTTTGAGCAAGTGGAAGTATGCATGCAGGATGTGGTGGGGGTCAAGTGCACAGTCAAAGAGTTGACTGAACTGGGGGTCCTCTCCTTCCAACCTGCTTCAACCACCCCGCGCGGCAGCAAGTCTTTATGGGAGTGCCTATTGCGATGATGCCCGTCCCTGCAAAGCTCACGTCTCCGCCGCTCCATGCCCACTCTATTAGAAGAAAGCAGACAGCATTTATATTTTATCAATGCAACAAAAAGTAAAATAAAACCCAAGTACACGTGAACAAAATGCTTCATCAGCGAAGAATAACCTCGGCTTGGCAAGGGGGCTTGACTGAGTACCAAAAGGCAGCCCTGAAATCAGCGCAAAAATAGCAACTTAATGGTACAATTCTTGTGACATGGAGTGGTCTGTGTGGCTCAAAACTGTGTTCTCTCAGGGTTGACTTACACAAACACTAAGGGACTATGCCCCAGGGGGATCCGCCCCGAAAAGGAAAGCAGGAAAAGGACGTCACCCAGTCGGACCTGGCATTACTTCTTTTTCATACTGAAAGAAAAATAACAAAAACAAGAATGGATGTGAATCACATATCCGTTTAACCATTCTAGGCTGACTAGGAGGCATTGTGTGTGTGTGTTTGTGTGTGTGTGTGTGCGCGCGTGCGAGTGTGTATGTGTGTGTGTGTGTGCGCGCGTGCGAGTGTGTATGTGTGTGTGTGTGTGTGCACGTAGGTGTGTGTGTATGTGTGTGCGCATAGGTGTGTGTGTATGTATGTGTGTGTGTGCATGTGTGTGTGTGTGTGTGTGTGTGTGTGAAGAATCACTTTAAGGCTGAATGCCTGTGGAAGGATACTGATTGCCAAGCTGCAGTTACGTGCTCCTGACACAAGGGGAGGCATGGGCATGTTTTTGTAGGCGATGCTGCCCCATGCAGGTCGCCGTACAATGTTTGCTGACCCTGTAATGAAGCAAGGCTGAAAAGCACAACATGAGAATTTTACCAATGGTTCTTACTGGAGAAGCGGAGAGGCCTTTCCTGGTTGGGGACGTCCTTTATGTGTTGCCCCCGTGGGCATTTAAAGTTTGACATGGGCACGGAGCTCCATTGGGCTACTCATGTCAGCAAAGACTTCTTGGCGTTTGCGGAATCGGGTCTTGGCTAGCTTCCTATGACACACTTGTTGATGACCAGCTGGACTCACTATTTTTCAAAGACGAAGGCGAAGCGATGGGCCTCGGTGACCGATCTGGGAGCCATGACGACCATGAGCCCGGTGTTGATGGCCGTGAAGGTGAGGAAGGTCTGCTCGTACCGGAAGCCACGCACGGTACCCATGGCCACTTGCATGTTGCATACGATGATGAGGAGCTCAAAGAAGAGCACCCACCTGCACATGGTGGCAGCGCATCAACACAAGCAGGCTGGCAGTCAAGCGTATGCAGAGCCTGAGGACCTGTGGCCTGATGAAACCTGCACACACATGGAAGAAGCACAGTGCATCAAGACAACCAGTGGCTTCCACAAGCAGTGTTGGCTTCCCCTCCAGACTTGCTGGCGCTGGTGCTGATGTTGGCCTTACGAATGATGCAGCGACTTGATCATGTGCACTGCGGCTTACAGTATTGCCGAGACGTGTTTATTATTGCCAGTTATCAGAGCATGCAGAAATCAGAGAGCTCACAACACACATGGCATTGATAGCAATCGAAGGTGTTCTGGAGCATTAACTCCATGCCAGCGCAAGGCTTGTGCTCGCTCTTCTAGGTTGTCCTTCATCTTATTCGAACATCATCGACTGGCAAGATAAACTTTTCAAAGCTTGGCAGCACATGAAAGCAATGAGCACAATCCCTTGCAATCAATTTTTTGGCGGAGCCCCATTCATGGGGCGTGAGCCCGTAGGTTTGCCTCTTTCCGGTAAAGTTCACACCTGGCTACCCTGGCCCGCCCAGCGCACCCCCCGCCCTGAAACTTGGCATGCAGTCCAAGCACACTTATTCAGTCAGCCCTGTGACGTCAGGGAAGCAAATGGTGCCATCTGCAAAGTGCTCTGAAACTTCTCTGTCTGGTAGCTAAGCAGAAGATGGTCAGCGTGGCCCACCCGGCGCACCCCATATTCTGGAACTCGGCATGCTTGACGACAAAACAAGTTTCATCGGGGGATTTGTGTTTGGTTGGCCGGTCAATTCAGTGAGCTTTGACATCGCAAAAGTTTGGTAGCCACGGAGAAACTGACCTCAATTGCTCAAGCTCCGACGCTCAGACTCTGATCGCAATTTTGCGTCTCAGTAAATAATGTACATAGTATTGCAAATTTTGCCGCTGTTGCTGTCTTCAATGCTCGTTTGCTGCTCAACACAGCATGTGGAGAAGTGGGCTGGTTTGCACATACCTACAAGTGAACTTCCTGCGTACTCATTGGTGCAGAGCAATTAGTGTGGAGCTTTGGTCCGTGAGTATGATTGATTGATTGATTGAATAACTGCTGCAGGTGCTGCTTTTCACTGTGGCGCCGCTGGCACATACTACATGCGCCCACTGCGGTCAGCATGGGCAGAATGCCTGCAGTAGGCTGGCCAACAATGCCTGCAGCAATGCACACAGCAACACATGCAGCAATGCACGCAACAGTTTTGCTTTGATGATGCACCTACATCCACGCTTGCATGTGCATCATGGCATTCTCTCATGCTGTCTAGGGCGTCGTGTCTCTTGCAACTTAATGGAGTCATGGCTGAAGCCTTAAGTCAATGAAGGGCTGGCTTTGACAATTCTTAAGTCAATGAGGGGCTTAAGTCAATGAAGGGCCGGCTTTGACCATTCTTCAGCGTCGCTTGCGACGCTTCCCTCACTTGTCATTTGTATGCTCCTCATGCCACACACTTGGAACTCATCAAAAACGCTAAAAAGTTGGCAAGGCTGTCTTCTCCGTTGTCTGGCCTTATAGAGCATTGAGCAAGACTGTAAGCCCCCCACGCTACATTCTACAGATATAGGAACCCCCTTTTCTTTGTGTCAGCTTCACCTGGCCTCCCCACAACCTTACACCACTCTCCAACGTTACCTTTCCTTAGGCTGATGTACACTCGAGCAGCTCCCTTCTGAGAAAATGGCCGAGTTGTCTTACAATCCAGTTTCCATCATAAGGCTACTCCCAAACTTCTGGGGAATGCATGGGCATCGCTGACAAGATGACACTGTTTACCATAGAAGCAGCAGTTCAGTAGCAGTAGCAGTTCCTACAGTTTAACTCGTTGACAACACTCATCTTCCGTGCTCAGCGAACTGTTTGCACCTTTCCTTTCCTTTGCTCATCTGCATGCCACCCACCATTCAATGCTGAGCTCCATGCCGCAGTCTTCTGTACTGCTGAAAAGTTGGATGTTCTGGTACAGGCCTTGTGGACCTTCAAGGCTGGCATTATAGCTGCTATCACCAGGCTCAGTTTCCGAGCAGGCATCTTGCGTGGTGGCTGCAGGAAATAAAAAGGGAGCATGCTTTCAGCCTCCTAACTCCCTGAGGGTTTGAACCTGCACATTTCGTCTTCAAACACACCTTACACGCTTGTATAAAACAAGGTGCACAAGATTCTGATACCTTTCTACACATTAGATGAGGTTGCCATCCCTGAGCTGTGCAAGCAAGAAAATGGTCTTTTGCATGCGCGCGCGCGCACACACACACACACACACACACATACACACTCACACACACACACATACACACACACACACACACACACACACACACACACACACACACACACACACACACGCACGGACGCACGGACGCACGGACGCACGCAGACACTGCAGCAGTACCCACCAATGCCTGCCAGCCACAAAATCCAGAAAATAAAGAACAAGACGAAGAGCACGATGTTGCATGTTCTGGAGAAAGTTGTTGGATGCCGCAACGATTGGCCTGGTGGTAAAAATTGAGCGCTCATGTTTGGTGGTGGCCTGCGTCACTTCAGTGCCTTCGTCTGCCAGGGGGCCACAGCTCCCTGCTGCTGCTGTTCAGTGAAAAATTGAGCCAGGGTGGCCCGTGTCCTGCGGAAACAAAAGGCAGTCAAGAGTTGGAGGCAACACAGATAGGCAACGGGAAGGGAGCCAGAACTGCACTTTGATATTCCAACTTTAGGCTTGGCACGGCACTGAGCATTCGTGCTGGATTTTATCATGAGCATACAGAAGTGTTGTCCAGTTCAATGACTGCAGCATGCATGGAAATTGCCCTGAAGTTGGACAGCTGGAGGAGCATGTATGTGTAAGGCAACTACCTCATGCATTCCATCCAAACGGAGTCGACCTTCAAACATGTTGCACACAAACGCTTGCACAACCACAAGGACAGTCTCAAGCGCACGCACACTTGGCAGGTGGAGGTGTACGGATTGAGTAATGGGTTTTGCTGGGTCGAGCTTGCACAGACACGCTGGCGCAGCACACGCCATTGAAGCACAAAGCACCGAGTCCATTTCAAGCCTGAATACCTGTTGGCGTGTCACAGGCAACGGCTCCCGGGGTGACGACGAATACGTGCAGAGTTCCAAAAGAAAAGAGATGTGAAAACGCAGGCGACGTTGCGAATATTTAAAAAATGGTCGAAATATTTTAGTTTTGGGTAATGCAAGTCCTCTTTTGCTTGCTTGAGTAATTTGGTTCTAGCGTGGCGAGCTCAAATGGCAAAGGCGACTGTTGAACTAAGATAAAATATCATTAAAATTGCATAAATAGACTCATGTATCAACGAGAACCACTTCCTATCGTAGGGAGCTGCCCCTACCCTTTTTAGCGCTCAGGGCGGGCATTAATCCATGGTGCTTAATCCAATCCAATTCCATTCCATTAAACTTAATCTTAATTCTTAATCTTACTCTGTAGACGCACCTTTAAGCACCCAGGTTAAATGCCAGAAAGTGGATTTAGCAAATGTTTCTCTCAACCCTGCCCCCCCTCCCAGGATTAAGAAGATTAGAGGTGGATAGAAAAATTGCAAAAATGAGGGGGCTTCTAGGGCTTCCTGTGCCCTCTAGGATGACCAGCATTGTGTATCGCAGCCAAGGTGCACCACGCACGTGCGCATCACCCCCTGCGCGCATATATGTGTATATATAGCTGTGCCTGCCCCCCCTCCCGGTTGGCAGCAGGGACCCTCAGGAGACTTCAGTGACTGGACTCCAGAAGGTGCCACTGTGGCATTGCCACAGCAGAGCATCCGGCCAAAAATGTGTTCAAGATCCAGTGCTCACCTCAATTCCAGGAATCCTTCGTGTTGGACATTACATCTATTATGACGAGCAAATATCTGCTATGAATGGCTTACATCACCCTCTTGGTTTCCAACAGGAAATGCGTTCGGCTATTCCTCTGGATTTACATCAACTTCTGGTGGATCTGAGGTCTCGGCACTTGGCACACTAGAGGCAATTTCTGCCCATCATCCTCGAGCGCTCAACATTTCACTTACAAACTTCTTTGGATCTTCTTGCTGCTAGTTCTTGTTCCTAGTAGGAAGACTCGCGTTATGTATGCCTCTTTCAGAAAGAAAAAGAAAAACTGTGTAGGCAGAGAAGACTCTCTGTACATCAATTAAGGAAAAGGAGACACACTGGCTCCGAAGAGCTGTGAGTCCCCTCTCCACAACATAGTTTTAGAAAAAGAAGTGTCAATGGGGGTCTGGAGGGTTACTGGAAGCACCCGGCTCCAGAACCTGGCTGTAAGAAGTATTTTTGTTCTCAATAGCACGCCTAGTGGTAACAAGTTTATGAGCATGCTTAACATAATGGGCATGCAGATTGGGAGCAAGTTTCTAGGCACGTTAACATTAACTCATTAACAACTCACACACCAATTTGTTTCTACAAAGGAAAATCACATGCTGGCATTGCTGATAACGAATGTGCAGGTGCTATTGCTAAATATCAGGCTAACCAAGCCAATAATAGCATGGCTGATACTGGGGTCCCTGGCGCAGGCCCTGACAGAAATCCATTTTCTCACTTATTTTGGTTAGCCAAGGAGGGAAAAAGAGAACAAAGTGCTGGTACATCCACAGCTCCTGCACCCAATCTTAAAATCTCCTACCTCCCCAATCTTCAAAATGCTCTCAAGTCTCACATACAAAACACAGACTTGAAAATGCAAACTTCAAAAGAGGCTACTACTCATCAGTGTTTCCTTTTTGGTTTTCCAAAAACCTTCATTTTATGTCTCACCCCAATATGCTAATTTATGAAACCTTAATCTAATAGCTTCTGTCAACATGCCTCCAGCCCGGCGGGAGGCCGCAGGCCTCCCGGCTATTCACTCGTCTGCATTGCTTTCCACAAGACCCTGCAGAGTGCTTCATTACAGTACATGCTTAAGTCAAAAGTTGCCCAGGTGTGTCACCCCGTTCAGACGTGTTTGTCTTCATGCTTAGCTATTCGAGTCCATATTGGCAGTGCTTGCTGGCATCTAGCCATTTGCCAATGGCTGCTGGGTAGGGAAACGAGGCAACGCTGACTTCCTTGCTCTTGAATGCCCGCGCGCATGCTGTGAGGTGCTGCTCTTTTATCCTGTTGCGCTGGGGGTCCTTCAGGTACTTCATTGTTGAGAACATCCGCTCATCTTCCACTGAGCCTGGCACCATAACCATCACCCCCTTGTGCTTCTTGCCACCCTCATGCGCTTTCACATTCTGGAGCCTGCTCTGGAAGCTGGTATTGCAGAAGATGCACTTTGCCACATACTCATTATTGCCATCCAGACCACCATCCCTGAGCCAATGCTCACGCAGGGGGCAGTTGGGGTCCTTCAACCAGGATGGCTGGAATCTGTTGGTGAGGCCATGTGGCTTGTTGGCCTTGTATCCACCATCGCTGTGTCCCTTTCTAAACCCTTTTCCTACTCTCGTCTTCACCCATTGAAAATCTTTGTAAATTGGGCTACTGAAGTCGAAATTGCGAGGGAGTCGAAGGTATTCTAAGGTGTTACGACCCCTTTTTCACCAAAGCCTCTCTGCCCTCCAAAACCTTGATTTTATAGCTTTCAACAATCCCGAAAAACCTGGATTTTATGGCGATCGGGATAATATGGCGCCAAAAAGGAAACACTGCTACTCATACTATCAGAGTTTGTTACCGCATGAAGATAAGGAAATCAGCAATGCCTTTAGGAACATGCCCTGTATATCCACACCCATGAAGCGCACCATTTTACAATATCGTACTGGCACCCTCTATGACCAAAAACATGCGGTTCGTTTTAAAAGGTCCACTAACCCACTTTGCCCTCTCACAGGCTATCATCAATTAGACAGCGCACTCCACATGCTTTCAGGCTGCCAAAATCACATCATCTCCAGGATGAAAACTGAACGCCACAATGTTGCTGGAAGAATGATCATCAAAGCTCTTAGCAAAAGCCCTTGGGGAGCAGGCTTGTTTAACAAGGGCATAGCAAGTGGTGATAGGTTGGCGCAGCACAACCTTCAAATCCCTGCTCATGCATCAAACAGAATCATACCCCCTTACTTCTTTCCAAGAAAAATTTCCAAGAATCTAGACTCACCTCCAGCCGTCCTGATGCTATACTGATTTCTCCCTATAAAGCCAAACCCACTTCTTCTTCTCCTTCTACTGTAGAAGGACCTCCTGCTCACACCATCATGCGTTACGCAGCAGACGCAACCCCACACTGAGAATTACAACAGCCAACCATGTGAGGCAATCCCCACCAACTGAATGTAAACCAGCATCATGTGCACTCGATTGGAAATCAAGTGCTGTGAAGACACAAGGCCTGGACAACAGTTGGAGGCGGCACAGCGGCAGCATGCTGACCTCTGCAAACTCATTAATGCAAAGCTCTTGGAGTTGTGACTCTCCACACCATCCTTTTGGGTGTTGTTGGGGCCTGCTACACTGAGCACACCCTTAACCAGTTTTAACAACTGGGACTTGACCACCAACGCGCCAATAATCTTGCTCGCAAACTTCATGCCCATTCTGTCATGCATGCCAGCAAGCTTGTTACCACTAGGCGTGCAATTGTTAACAAGAATACTTCTCGCAGCCTGGTTATGGAGCCGGGTACTTCCAATAACCCTCCAGATCCCCATTAGAATTTTTTTTTGTAGCTTTGTGGCGGAGGGGACTCACGGCTCTTCTGAGCCAATGTGTCCCCTTTCTTTTGGTTGATGTAGGGAGAGTTTCCTCTGCCTACGTAGTTTTTCTTTTCTTTTTCCACTTGGGATTTATCTAGGAGGATCCTGTAGTTGATGTCATCCAGGCTAGCTAGCGTACCTTTGGACGAAACATGTGCCTTCTTCCATCTGAATGCCAAACACAGCTTGTTATCATAGGGATGATCCTAGTGAACATGGAGCATTGCATGGGCATATTTGAAATGAGCGGTTACAAAACATACGCTGCAATACAATGTTCATCAAATTTTTGGAGCATTATCTGATCTGTCACACCGAGAGTGTGCTGCAGACAATTCGGCATCTTTAGAGAAGAATGCCATAAAAGTGAGGTGAAGGGGGGAGAGCGCGCTACATTACGCTTAAGCTGCATGCTGATGGCTGATTTGGTGTGGGTGAGCTGTGTGTGTTAGCTGCACCACTGCTTGACACTAGCTTTGCTGCTGTTGCTTGAGTGCTAGCATTGCTGCACAGCACAGGAGAGAAAGAGAGCGGGACAAGGGCGGACCAGCTGACCAGGTGAGCAGTACATCAGAAGCAATACCCCTGGCACATGGCCAGGGATGAAAGGAAATGCACCAATATTCAGAGGGATGCTCCACAGAAGAAAGATAAAAGAGAGAGAGAGAGAGAGAGAGAGAGAGAGAGAGAGAGAGTCCATGGAAAAGTCCCAACACATTAGGTCACACCTCACAGACTTGACCATGATAGTTCAACAACCATGTGCAGCACACTCTCATTGCTGCAGACTCTCGTCATGACAGATCCAACAACTTTGAAGCCTTTGAGCATAACCTACCTCGTGCTGTAGTATAAACACCAGACCGCAACAAACATGGTGCTCTTTCCAGTGCAACTTATGTGAGTTGAGCATTTTTTGGCCAGGTCTGCTTACAGGCCTCGGTGTTTCCGCTCAGCTGCCCTTGTAGGCGGGTATAGTTATGTAACCTTACCTTAACATATATGCTCCTTTGCAACTTTGCTTGAAGCAAAGTACACAGAACAAGGACTGTGTATGCAATTGGACCCTCAGTTGATCCAGAAACCAGGCTTTTTGGTGGCAACTCTGCAATTTTTATGGTATTATGACGAAAAGAAGAGAAACAAAAAGCCATTGCTACCTCTCTACCTACGACAAGATATTCATCATAAATTATTTCGCAGTATTTCATGCTTACGCCTTTCCGGTCACAACCTTCGAGTAGAAACCCAACGGCATCATGGAAATAGGTGCCCATACGAGCTTAGAATTTGCAACAAATGCAACTGGCACACTGTACAAGACGAAGAGCATGTTATCCTGGATTGCCCATCTCAGGATTTAACAGAACTGCGCACTCAGTTCCAGCATCTGTTTAGCTCTGCACCCCCAAGCAGTGCTTCACGCCTTAGAGACTTCATGAATCAGGCTGATGTCCTAGGATTAGCCAAGTTCTTGTCTGCTTGCCTGAAATACTGTGACTGAGCTTCTAGCTCATTTTGCTTTTTAGTTTGGACTGGTTTGGTTGCAGGCACGTTTTGCTTCAGCTAAGCTGCCCCCGCAGGCAGGTACAGCTATGTAACCCTTCCCTTCCCTTATGGTATTACATAAAAGCGAAGGAGGCAAACAGTAGTGCCCGTCCTCGCTAATTACATATTTTGCCAATTTATCAATCCGGCAGCAATTAGCATGTATGTAGCATGCTCTCCCATATTGTACCATTGCATTGGTGAAGGTGTACAGATCAGGGATGGGTCATTCGCGGAATGCAAATTTCAAAGAGCAAGAAAACTGCGAACGGAAGAATCAATTTTTCAGACACGCTTAAATATGTGACTTCCACCTGTATCTCCGTCATTTTCCACCTTTCTCACCTCCTCTATGACTTCAGACTGAGCCAAAATAACATTATCTCACCCAGGACCCTTCTGTCCTGGTTTAATGCAATGTCCATGGCCGGGGGGGATCTTAGTCTTGCAAGGTGGATAATATTAATTAAGGAGTATTCGAAATCAGCCCAAGCTTCCTCCCACCCAAACCCCTCCCTCCCAAACATGGCCTTAAAAATCTGCATAAATTCGCGCAAGTTCAAATTTTACATGTACATACGCAAATGACAAGTTCCAAACTCACGAATGACCCATCCCTGCCACAGATCAATTCAAACCCATGCACTTCCCAGAGGATTATTGAGTCTCAACCTGTCGCTAAGATGGACAGTCCAAAGTTCATGCTGGGATGACTTTCCTCAAATCACAGGCAACAAATTGCAATTCCTTCAACATTATTTACACTGAGGAAGGACGTGGCAATAATCTTAGGGCCTATAGGACCTAAGCTGAGCCAAAAACAATATAGCAGGAGCAAGAAGAAGAGCTGGGAGACAGCAGATTCGCAGACAAAGAAAGAAGAAGGGCTAGCTAAGTGGCTCGCTGGAGGAAGGGAGGGGAGACAGATGAAGGTCCAAATCTACAAACTGAGGAAGGTACGGGGGAAAGGAAGCCAAACAGATTCTTACTGCACACACAGAGTAGCTGGAGAGGGAGAGGTCCCAAGCGTGAAGCCAAAAGGCTAGGTCCTGTCTCCAACAGAGGCAATTAATGGGTGGCTCAAAGGAATAAAGCTGGCGATGGGGGCCTGCATCCCTTTTCAATCTTGAAAGCCCTGTAACCCCTCCAAGGTAAGACTCGAAGCTTTCTCCTTCAACCAATTGGAATCTCATCATCAACTGGTACTGCTATCAGGTTTTGGAGTCCAGTGTTTGGCAAAGGTTTGGCTGATGAGCAAGGGCAAAAGCAGAGTAGCGTCTCCACTGACCTGCACAAAATCAAGTGGAGGGGAAGGATGGTCACAGATGAAAACAAAGTGGACAAATGGCACACACGGGAAATGATGATCACTGTGGCACTGAAGAGAGCAAAGCTCTCAGCAAAGAAACGGAAGACTGGCTTCCTTCTCTGTTCACAAAAAATTGGCTGTGTCGCTAATGGGAGCCTCGAACGTGGTGTTCTAGGTCCTTAACAGGTAAAAGGAGAGCACCTAGGTTAGAAGGTTAGCAACTCCCTACATTAACAGAAGGGAAAAAAGATACATTGTTGAGTCTTTAGCCCCTTTCATCATTGGGCTGGAGCAAAGGTCAGTCAGAGACGGAGAGGAAGCCCAACAACAACAACAACCAAATCCAACAAATTACAGAGAAGTTGGAGTCCCAGATACCCAGCAGGAAGCAAAAAGCATGCACAGCCAGATTGCAAAAGTATGTAAAACTAAGCAGGGTTGCACTCAGCGGACGACTGCGGAGCAAATAGCCCAGCCAGGCTGGATTACAATGGACATTCCATGGTGCTTTTAACGTGTGACTGTGCAGAGATTGCACCTATGCTTGATTCCTGGCCGCATGCAGCTGCGCAGCAACGTGAGCACCTACAGGACAAAGCAGTGAAGCCTCAGTGTGCCCCTAGGAGGGTGATGCTTGTGCAGCTGATCCAGCTGGCCCACAGTGTGGGCCCCACACTTTTAAATCTCTATTGAAATTGGAAACAATGAAGAGATTGACCGTTCAGGAGGGTCATGATAATTCAGATAAGCTGGCAAGCACTTGACCGTCTTTCCATCTGAGCACCCACCTTCACTGGCTTTGCGTCAATGCGAATTTTCCCCCAGCTCACTGCCTCGTCTGGTCGTGCACCGCTGTCACTGCCATCATACTCCTGTGCAGTGCATGCAATCAGTACGGATAAGAGGGATCAATCCAGCACATGGCTGATAGGTGACCAGGGGCACGAGCTTGGAGCTTTTAATGCTCATGCAAAAGCAGGAAGTGTTCTCCCTGCCATCTTAGTTCTGTGAGCACCTGCTCTCTGAGTGTAAACACAGACCTCCCCTTAACCGCAAATGGCATGCTACTATCCCTTGTAGTTATTGGAGACCTGGCCATCGATCAGGCTGGAAACCTCATATTGCGCTCATTCTTGGGCCCCAAACTTGTCTTCATTGTTGCGTTGTTCCCAACAGTAAACACAAGTAAGGGCCAAGGTATGTGCGCAATGAGAGGTACAACACAGCAGTCTAACGTGCCAATAGGATGTGGATGGGGACCAGCATGCATGCCAACCAGTATTCATCAGCGCGTGAGGTTTGGTGTAAACACTGATAACTGCATGCACCCTCAGCGACCTGACATTTTGTCCTTTTTTCTCATCAGCACGTGAGGTTTGGTAACACTGATGACTGCATGCACCCTCAGCGACCTGACATCTTGTCCTTTTTTCTCATCAGCACGTGAGGTTTGGTAACACTGATGACTGCATGCACCCTCAGCGACCTGACATTTTGTCCTTTCTCATCAGCACGTGAGGTTTGGTAACACTGATGACTGCATGCACCCTCAGCGACCTGACATCTTGTCCTTTTGACCAAGACGCATACGCATACATGCATCAACCACACGCAGGCACATGGGCACACCTGTCCTGTGTTGACGTAAACAGCGAAGTCAGCTCCGTTCCGCATCAAGTTGGCGTTGCAAATGTGGTGCTTTGGCACGCCGCCCCCCAGAATGATCATCCCAGTTTTGTGCGGTGCAGCCTTCATAGCCAGGTCATTGATGAGCCGCACGTCCTCTATGATGTCACACCTAAGAGTGAGCATTGTGTCACGCATGCGTAATTGCTAGCGCATATTGCTCTTCACAGCCAGGTCATTGATGAGCTGCTCGTACTTTATAGTATCACATCTGAAATGAGCAATTCTTCAAGCATGCATGATCGCTAGAACATATTGCTGGAGACAACAATGTCTGCTAAGTCAGGTAGCGTAGCTGGAAGCACATGCGGTTGCTGGTTGGTCACTCAAACGGGGTGCTGACTTTTGTCATCAATTGTGGCAACCATGTCCTTATGGGCTGCTCTCTTTATCTTAGACCAGGAGATTTGTAGGAGTGAAGAAAAGCAAAGAGCATGTACAAATACTGATTGTTTGTCAAAACACGATGACTATTGAGAATGACGAAAGAAGAGGCAAAAATTGTGGTATTCATGTGCTTTTGGGCTACCCTCCTCAGCTTAGACCAAGCAACCTGTAGGAGTGGAAGAATGGCCAGTAACATGCGCGATTGCTGATTGTTTGCCACAACAGGTTGTTTGAGAATGGCAAAGAAGTTGCATCAAATGTAGCAAGCACTACTTACATGCTGTACACCTCATCTTTGGCCAAGATATTTGCAGTCAAGGAAGAGTAGTCTATAGCATGACATTGTGCATGTGCTTGTTGGTTACCAGAACAGGTTGATTGGGCATCAAACAGAGGTTGTGGCAACCATTTTCTCTTGCGATTTTACCTCACCTCAGACCAGGAGATTTATAGGAGTGAAAGAACAGCATGTCTCCAATGGAGCCGTCCGTGAGAGGGGGGCAGAAGATGGGTATATTATGCTTTGCAGCCCAGTAGGCTATTGAGTCTGTGTGGTTGATCACCTCCCCAAAGCGCCGGATCATCTGCAAGGGACCAGCAATTAAAATTTGGGAAAATAGGCCGGTGTAGGTTGATTGCACCATGACACTGCCACCACTTTTCTCCACATAGCGTTTCCGAGCAAATGCATTTCAAATAATGTGGTTCAAATGGACAATGAGCAAAGGGGTGTCTTAAAAATAAATCTGGAGAGGGATCACAAACTTAGTGCACAATAGTCTACTTGCAGCTGCTGGTTCATGTCAATAAATTAAACATGCTCCAGACGGAACATGGGCCTTTCTTGCAAACAATCTAGAACTAAAAGGCCGATGCTTTTACTAAATGGCTTAGTAAGATGTCCTTATTGTGATGTCCAAGCACATCAAGCAAGCACGCAGTAGCACCACTCAAACTTTTTATCACAATGACGAGGTTCCCCACCTTTGAAGGCGTCCAGTTTGTCCCTAGCTCCTGCTGCTCCTTCAGCATCTGATTCAGCACAGGCATAATCCAATCCTCAAATTTGCAGTAGTTGTCGTTGGGGACGAGCATGTTGCCTATTCTATTTAGGCCCCTTGCTCGCAGCTCCGAACCTGGGTGGACACACATAAGCAAGTGTCATTCACCTCAATGATTGCTGCTGCAAAAACACCTGCCATACGTCGCCGGTCTACCAAACCCTTGCCCAATGTTTGCATATACTCTTTGGGCTTTGCTGATGTGCGCTGGCCATACGCACTAGGGAATGTACATCAAGATGCAACCAAGCTAGCTTTTTATCACTATTTGACCAAAGAAGCCCTGCCCCTCTAACAGTCCTACCACCCACTGCAGGCACACAGTACACCTACACAGTACACCTATACAATCGTGTAAGTTTTACTGAAGATGCTCTGAGTTTGATAGACACCATACGTGTAAAATTTTGGTGCCCCAGGCTTGAGTGTCCTCTCCTCCTAAATTGAAAAGTGGAATGGCTTCTGCTATGTAAAGTGACTTCACATCTCCTTCCTTAGTGGTCTAAGGTTATGTACATGCTGCTAGCCAATAGTTGAAGCCTCATCTTTCTGAACTCCTGGCAAGTGCTTGAGGCTCTTAAAACAGCAATTCCACACAATTGCCAGGACTCGCCTTTAAATTGGTTGAAGTCCCCCACGTACGTATGTCCCATGCATTTGATGATGTCCTCTTCGATGCCCCCTGCTGTGCAAACAATCACGTCTACCATCCGATGCTCTACTAAATACCTGCAGGGCAGGCCCAGCCCAGAAAAGTAATGAAACACGTTCAATCTAGGGGCGTCTAGGCAGCTCAAATGGAGCACCATGAGCCGTCTTTGGCTGGTTCAGAAAAAATAACAAAGGGGCATTTTGCATAAGATGCACACGCCACAGAGGCAAGCACACGCTGAGCTACAGGTTGACATCAAAAATAGAAAATGAAAAAAGGCATAGATCTGCACGCCCATGACCTTGCATTCTATGAAAACAAAATCTCACGCCTAAATGATCAAACAGGACACCATCCCTTAAAGCTGGAACGCAGCAAGAGCACTCCATTTGTAGCATTCACATGAGTAGGCTGCAAAGTTTGAACTCGCACCCACCAGCTTCTTTCTCCGCGCTTAAAAAGAAAAATAAGTGATTTCCATTAAACATTTGCCCACCTGATATGGTCCCGAGTGCCTGCAGATCCAAGGTTTGATGTGTAACCGAAGAATATACGGCATCGCTTACTAGCCCTGAAAGCTGGATCAGCTTGGTCAGGGTCCGTGTTGGGCCCTATGGGTTCGTCGCTTAGCCGCCATCTTATCTGCATGTACAAGAACCAGCAGTCGCAAAAGTGGTGCAATGGTGCAACATCATGCATTTCAACTTACTCGAAAATTAGTAAGTTTGACTTAAAATTGCAGGCATGGTGTTACATAACGTTCATATCACAGCAGAGATAGAAAAGGATCGGTCAAAGTAAGGTTGACCATTGATGAGCAGCTTTCCCAAGAAATGGTAAGTGGCTCAAGGGATGGAAGCGACCAGAAGTGACTCTATTCAAACATTTGGCAAGCACTTAGCGCGGGGGATTATCATTCTACAATTCTAAGCATCCCATCATAATGACAACACCGTTACCATGTCCCTTTCCAGGACCTGCTGAGCCCCACTCACCATGCGATTTACTTCATTC